>JAAGNO010007063.1:0-41148 GCA_033439905.1 Ceryle rudis
CCTTTTAATACACCCCAGAATGGCATTGGCCCTCTTGGCCACAAGAGCACATTGCTGGCTCATGGTCAGCCTCCCATTAACTAGGACCCCCAGATCCTTTTTCCCTTTGCTGCCTTCCAACAGGTCAGTCCCCAACCTATACTGGTACCTGGGATTGTTCTTTCCCAGATGCCGGACTCCGTACTTGCCCTTGTTGAATTTCATGAAATTTCTTCCTGTCCAACCCTCCAGCCTGTCCAGATCTCGCTGGATGGCAGCGCAGCCTGCTGGTGTGTCAGCTGCTCCACCCAGCTTGGTGTCATCAGCAAACTTGCTGACAGTGCACTCTGTGCCCTTATCCAGGTCACTGATGAATATGTTGAACAGAACTGGTCCTAGCACCGACCCTGTGGGACCCCACTAGTTACAGGCCTCCAGCTAGACTCCACCCCACTGACCACAACTCTCGGACTTCTTTCCTTCAACCAGTTCCCAATCCACCTCACTACCCAATCATCCAGACCACACTGCCTCAGTTTAGCCAGAAGGATGCTGTGGGAGAGAGTGTCAAATGCCTTACTGAAATCAAGATAAACCACATCCAGTGCTCTACCATCATCTATCCACCTGGTTATGTCCTCATAAAAGGCTATCAGGTTGGTCAACCATGACCTCCCCTTGATAAAATCATGTTGATTGCTCCTTGTCCTTGATATACCTAAGGATAGCGCTGAGGATAAATTGCTCCATTACCTTTCAGAGGATGGAGGTGAGGCTGACCGGTCTATAGTTGCCAGGGTCCTCCTTCCTGCCACATTTGAAGATTGGAGTGATGTTTGCCCTCCTCCAGTCCCCAGGCATCTCTCCTGTCTGCCATGACTTACTGAAGATGGTGGAGAGTGGTCTGGCAATGACCTGTGCTAGCTCCCTCAACACCTGTGGGTGCATGCCATCAGGACCCATGGACTTATGGATGTCCAGATTACTCAACTGTTCTCTAACCCGGTCCTCAACTGTTCTCTAACCCAGTCCTCATCAACGAGGGAATACTCCTTTTTCATGCTATCCTCTGGTGCCTCAGATGTCAGGGGCTCCTGAGGAGACTCTGAAAAATAAAGCTGGACGTTATTGGCACAATATTATCCTTCTAGAGAATTTCCTGGGAAACTGAGAGCGTCTTGTTTTAAAAATAAACTAAAGAAATCACTCCTTCAGCTCTGGACTCTGCTTTTCCTGCTATTTGGTGATGGATAATATTTGCTGGAAAACATGCCTTTGTGTTTTAAACATTATTTTCCAACCCCTATTTTTTAAAAGAGGTGTTTGGTGCTTTTATCAGGTGAATCCCTCCTCGTGCCCCCACAGAGCAGCTCAGCAGGGCACGGCTTCTCCCCATCGCTAGTCATTCCTCAGCAGGCAGCATTGCCGCTGCAGGTCTGGTGAGTACTACAGCTGTACCTGTAGATCCTCCTGAAAGCCTGCACAGGCTGAGCGCCTGCAGCGCTGCCTTCCCTAGCTTGGCCCTGGCAGCACGCGCACCCCAGTGCCCATCAGGCCTGTAAGAGCTTCATTGAATTCAGGTCTGGCCCAGATGGAGCTTGATGCTTCTTGCAGCATCATCCTGCAGAGCTGGACTGCGGCCGAGCCTGGGGTGAGTTGAGATGGGGTGAGCATGGCTTGTAGGCAGGTAAGCTGGGCCAGCCAGCAATGAATATGTATTTCAATGCCCCTTGTGTTTGGTTTGTCTGTGTTTCTATTGCGTACAACTGAATTATTTGCCTGGTGGTGCCAGTAAAAGCACTTGAGAGCCTGACGGGATGTGCGTAAATAGGCTGAAAGAGCAGAGGGGGGTGTCACAGACGTGTGATGAGTCGTCTATAACTCTGCGCAATACATACCTCTCCTCCCCATAAACCCTGTCCTTAGCAGGGTGATGAAGTGAAACTGCTCAGACAAGTTTTCTTTAATGATTTAGGCTCAATAAAATCTTCCTTAAACCTCTAAGTTGTTTCCGCAAAACCTGACGTTGGTCCTTTAAAAGTCATCTGTTGTCACCTCCAGCCCTGGCGCTATTATTAAAGCGGATCTGTGTTCCTTCACCATAACGACACCCTGGCCATAGCTAATACCTTTCCTTCTAGGGCAGCAGCTCCTGGGTCTGGCCTTCGCGCGCATCCAGCAGTGCTGGTGAACACCCGGTTAATGCCTCGTGGCAGCAGCTGAAGGAAATGCCTCCAGCTGGTGCTTACATTTAAATGTTTGCACTAGCATGTTCCCACTAGGCTAGCTGAGCAGCAAAATATTGAGTTCAGTGCACTCTCACTACTTGATGTTTTTATCGTTTAAGGCTTGAGACAACTTGTAAATGCTTAAAATAGCGTGAAAATCCCTGTGCTGGCACAGCCTCCCAGCCTTATTGGAAGGCTGTCTGCTGTTCTCCTGGTGTAGAAGTTTCATATGTTCCACAGAACAATTATGGTGAAGCAAAACTTTAAATAAGCAAACCTATATGACAGATATAATTTAAAAGGAAATCCATAACTTAAGGGTGTCAGAAAAGCAAGCTGATTGACAAGTAAGAATGGATGAGCAGCTAGCTGTCCATCATATGAGTACCCTGGCTCCAGTGGGCTCCAGCACAGCAGCTCCATTGTTTTCCACCATTTTTCCGCACAGGTATTAAATTAAACTTTGTATAAGCTACAAATACCAGCATTATTTCCAGGTTCTGTGTGTTTGGAATGCAATATGTAACATAAATTTTTCTGAGTGAAGGAAGTAGTGGGGAGAAGAGTCACGGGAAGCAGGCGAGCGTTTGCTCCTGATGGCAGCTCAGCTGCAGGAGCAACAGCTCCTCCTGGTACAGGGAGACAAACCTTTGCAACTTCCTTGCGCCAGCAGGACTTTTCACATGGATAGGCTGAGCCTGCTCTCATTTCAGCAGCTCTGGCCCTGGGCCTTTTCAGGACTCCATTTTTCCATCCGTCAATGCTGTGGGCTGTGCTCCCTCTAGTAAAGCTACTGCTGCTCTGCCCTTTCCCTGCTGCAAATGTCGTCCCTGCAGGGGTACCAGAACTGGGAGGGGTGTCACTGCAGCAGTCGGTAGCTTGGTTCTCACTGCTCCATGAAGGTGTCTTGCCTGTGCCAACAGGGAAACACATGTTTCCTTGGGGAGAAAGGGGACTGTTAGTCTCCGTGTTAGTCTCTCAGATTGGGTCTGACAGCTGTCCATAGGCTCTCTGCTGATGCCAGTGTGCCCCCGCTTTGCCATACAGGTGACACCATGGGCTAGCTTGTGTTTTTGTGGAAGCAATGAATCTGGAATAGGAGACACCGATGAGCAATGGGATGGGTGCAGCCCCCAGCCAACTCGCACCGTGCGGAGGGTGGTGAGTACCAGCTTCTGTCACACAGCCCACAGCTGGCTGGTCGGGGTCACACCTGCAGCACAGAAGGACATTTAGTCATTTCAGTGTGATAAGCTCACATCCAGTTGAACAAAGTCTTCCTATGGATGCATCAGATGAGTTTAACTAAATGAAATTGCTACCTCTCTGCAAAGGCAGACCTCAGACGTGACAGCTGCCTAGCCCAAGAAAGCACAAATGCCAATGTGTCCATCTCCATGCCATAGCACAGCGCTGTTTGTTCCTGTCCTATATAAGTAATCCTAAAATCTTGGTTGAGCACACCTCTTGAGGAGGAAAGAAGCAACCTCCATATTGCTCTGTGTAACAGAGGGCTATGGCTGGAGTAAGAGAGATAGAGGCTGCTTTTCCCGCCATGGGATTTGTAAATGGTGTTATGGACAGCAGATAGCGGGTTTGCTCTTTGCCTGGGGTGTGAATATTAACTAGGGATATCTGGTCTAGTTATAACCTCCCAGTGCTAGTGAATCCTCTCCCTTGGCGTGGTCTGGTTTGGGAACTGACAGCCTTAGCTGTTAGACTGGAGATGGGAAGGAAATCTCTTACACTGGTACCTGGCAGTTGAGCTGCACAAATTTTGCAAGTAAATTGAAATCAGACATCCCTCTTACTCGAGACTATTGGCGTGTTTTGGTGGCAATGCCCAACCCTGCTGCTCAGCGCCTGCCTGCTGCAGACAGACACGGGACATTTCTTGGCTCACTCTGCATTGTACCTTGGGTGCTGTAAGAGGTGCTTGGGTAAATGATATGCCCTTTATTTAACTGCGAATAAATACTCTTCTGTGCTGGCTAATAAAACTGTCTCTTTGGGCAAAACAATGACTCAAGATTAAACTTAACTGTTAACTCATCAATTTTCTTTTTTATGCAAATGCTCACACACCCCTTTAAATATTTCTGAGAGAGAGTGGCAGTATCCAAACACGTGGTTGCCAGCTGCAGCCAGCTCAGGATAAACCATCACACCCATGGTGTCACTCGGATGCAGATAAAATCCAGATGCACAAATGCTCAAGTTCTCCACAGGGAAAATGGTAAATGGTACATTAAAAAAAAGTTGTATCTTAGCCTGATGTACAGGTTCAGATTATTTTTGCTGCAACTCTGAGTAGACATTGGCTTTTTTGTGTTCAAATATGTTGTTTTCCCATTCTGGATCATTTAAAAATGCCAACATTACCTAAACGTATCTGCTGAGTGAGGATGTTTGCATCATCTCCAAGTGGCCTGATGTTTCAGGAAATGTTTTGACCCTTGTAGGAATCCCGGGGCGAAGATGTGAATGTGAGAATCCTGGATGTGGAGTGACTTTGCTGCTTTTTCCTAGCCACAGCTTTATTTTTAGTATGCCTCATTTCAAGGGTCATGTCTGGGAGACAACAGGAGGCACTTTAGCCCTTTGTGTGAATAGCCTGACTGTACAGTTTTGATTTTATTTATTTTTTTCTTTTCTTTTCTTTAGAGGCACCAAACCCAAAGGTCATTCAGTGCTCTTGTGAGGACCACTTGCTCTCTCCTCACAGGGTGATGTCAGCTGCCCATGGGACACATCCCAGTGGCACACAGCCTTTGGTGTGGGCAGCAAACACAGCCAGCATCTGCCCAGTGCTGCCCATGGCCCTGCCACAGCAGAGGGGCCACAGGGAGCTGTTGCCAGCAGTTCATGGCATGTTGTGGGGCTGGGAGAAAAGCTGCTGCAGGGAGGAGACATGCCAGTGATGACTAATGTTCCTCTACTGCTTTGTTCTGCCCTTTTAAAACTCTCATGAACTTTTCTCACTAGCAGAAGGAAAACAACACTTCCCCAGGATCCGGCTTGAAGCAGAGCTCTGCAAGTGACACAAAATGCACTTAAGAGCTTTTTAATATTAAAAAGCTCTAGGTTTGGTTAGAAGCACTGCTGGCAGAACTACAATGGGAAGTGACGTTAAATGTATCAAATGAACCAAAATGAACATAATTTTGTTACTTTGCTGTCTCTGTCCCAGCTGCTCGCAATGCTTTTCCCTTCCTATGAGCAGCAGCCGTTTCTAAGGGCTGTCTGATGCCCCCAGATGCTGTGGACCTAGGGACAAGGAGCTCCACTTTGCTCTTGGAGGACTTGGGGTCTCTGTCCCCCCATGCAGCTCACTGGGCACAGGGATGGAAACCAGCCTCTTGCCTTGCACAAGTTATGTGTCTGCCATTACTCTTCAGGTGGCTGCTTATGTCAGTTTTAAACCTAAATGCCTTCATCCTGTTAAGTCTCATCTCCATGGAAGGGCAATTCCCTGTAGTGCATCCTGAACGTGGAGGGGTGCCTGCCTGCAAACTGTCCTGCACAGAATGCACTCGCTGCTCCGAGCATTCTCCTGGCAGGGAGGAGTGGGGAACAGCTTCTTGCCTGGCCCAGACATACCTGTAATTATAGCTAGGGATTGCATTTGTCCAAAACCAAAAAGCTCCTTAGAATGGAAGCATATACTTAGTGCTTTCTCTTCAGCATGATACTAACTTCAGGTGTCTTAGAAATACAGGGCAAAAAATCCACTATGCATGTAAGTTTGTTGTATCAAATGCACTACGTGTGGCTGAGAACTACCTGGTCTGCTCTGCAGGTCTGAATCCCACAGCAGCTCTGAGGAGAGGATGTTTAATGCTGCAGTTCACAGCCTCAGAGCAGTCACTGTGCTTGCCATCAGCTACACCTCCAGTCCCTGCATTTCTTTCCACTGAGGGTCATCAATTAAATTGTCTTAATCGGGATGCAGGCTTGCAGCATCAGTCCACAACAGAAGGAATCAGCTTTAAAGAGTCATGGTGCGCTCAGACCTCCCCTGGATGCAGTTCTGTGCTTGGTGAGGAGCATCCTGTTGTGGGGGTTCAGTGATTTATCAGCTGAGGCGCAGACAAGTGCATGTGTTGCTGAGGTGTGTGCTGGAGCAGCCCGGTAAGTGCTGCTGTGCGCTGAACTCGCTTCAACAAATACCATCTAAACTACTTCCTCTGAGATATCAGACCCAGAGAAAGGGTGGGTGTGTGAAGCCCGTGTGTAACACTAGCAGTTACCTCACCACCCATTCCTTTTCTTCTCCAGACCCCTTTTGCCACGGAGCTTCATCAGTGCTGAGCTACGTATCAGGTAAATGCTTCTTGTACATACACAGCAGCTTCCATTGTAAAGCTATTTCATGATCATGTCCCGAATGGGGAGGAAACCTGAATTTAATGACTGGGTATGCCTCTACCCATGTGCTTTTATAAGAACATACTTATGTGGGTGCTATTTCCAGGCATATAACTGAGCAGGTATGTGACAGAGGATTTTTGTTTGTCCTCAGAGCTGCTTAAAGAGTGGACAGCACAGGAGGGAAATGTCTTTGGAGCAGGGTTTCTCTGGGGATGGTCCTCAGATAACTGGTTAATCGGAGTCCTGGAGACTTCTTCTGTTTGAACAGTCTCTGGTGCAAAACCTTCACTCAAATTAATCCCATAGCACAGGAGAAACATCTCCTTCCATTCCAGACTGGCTGCTTTGCTTGAAATAAATTAAAATAAAAAAATCTAAGCCAAATAAAATCCATCCCATATGATAAACAACGGCACACTAGTAAAGGAGACAGCAGGTCATGACCTACTGCACACAAACCGTGATTTAGCAAGTTCAGAGAGGAGGAGGAGGAAGCCGGGACACGGACAGTTAATGCAGCGCAGTGGGGGACGCAAAGGCACAGTGCTCCCAGAGATACATGTCCTTATTTATTACCCGGCGTGGCAGGGAAGGGCTGTGTTTATACGAGGTGAGAGCAGAGCCTCAAAGCTGGGTGAGCTCTGTGGTGAGGACCACGGTGGGTTTGCTGCCCAGGGCTCTGCTCCCCACTCTGGCCAGAGAGATGTTCACAAACTGTGGAGGAACTTTTCCACTCTAGCTTAAGAGGCAAAAGGTGGGAGAATGGGTTTGCTGCAGTCCTAATGTGCTGCAATTTCTCTCATAGATGCTGGATCCATGCAGATGAGGATGGAGGCACCAGGGAAGCCCTGCCTGAGGTGATGCCTCAGTTACCACATCAGGGGCTTCACCAGCAAGGCCTGGGATGTCTTCTGGAAGACACCAAGGGAAAAACACCTTGCAGGTCAGTCCAAAGGCATATTTGATCCTGTACTGGTGTGAATTGAGCACTGGGGCTACAGCCTTGCTCAAGGAATGAAAATAACTCTACTTTTTTGGCAAGTGTGCTCCTTTTGATGCTGCTGTGTTGTGTATACCTCATGTAGCACATCACAGCATCTCTGGTATTTTCTTGGTGTTTCTTGAGGTGTAAGTGATATCTAACAAGCCCAAGCATGACTGGAAAGCTCTTAGGAATGACTGCCACAAAGCCCATTTCCTAAAGGTTTCTTTTCTTCTTTTACTTCTACCTGATGTTGTCAGAAAAGTGGGGCCGGTGTTGTCAGTACAATGTAGGATTTTGAGGTGGTTGCTGCTCAGGGAATCAGCCTGAGCTGACAAGGCTAAGGGTCAGTTCCAGACTCCTCTTCCTTTTTTGGTGTTTACAGAAATATGTGAATTCAAGCTTGCCTGTTTTTTCAGGAAACCTTTCTAGGATGTCAAAAATAGCACCTCTATCTGTCTACTTCAGATTACCTGTCCACAAGTCTTGCTCCCCGAACTCTCAGGCTGTGTGCTAGCAAGTGCAGAGCCCTGGGCAGCCAGCCCATGTGTGGGGACCGATGGCAGCCTGGGGAGTGCTGCGGTCTAGGGCTGGGCTGGGACCCTGTGCTGCGTAGCATGGAGGGGAACACTTGGTAAGCAAAGTGCCTGTGGTGTCCCTCTTCTGGTCCCCAACCCCAGCAGGGAGCTGGCAGCATCTCAGACAGGGCAAGAGTAGTACATGTTCTAGTTTCTGAAAATGGCCTTTAGGTTTATTTTGTTTTAAGAAACTCGGTGGGCTGCACATGACTCTTTCCACCTGTGGCTTCCATTTACCTCGCAGACAGGAGATTTTGTAGCAGCGTTTCCACCCAGCAACCCTCCAATCTCTTGCCAGTGGGATGTCCTGCTCTCCAGCCCCGAGACAGTGTTTAAAATAAACTGAAGCTACAACCACCAAAAGGAGATATTTCTTATTTCTCCTGAGCCTACGGGCACTCAGTCTTTATAAGAAGACTTTTCAGAGGTGGCAAGAGGCCTGACTGTTATTACAAACAGCCCCATTCCTCTCTGAAAACAAGAGGCAAGTTATTTTTTGGTCTGAGGTTATGTTTTGGTTTGGAAGTTTATTGATGCTACAAGTGAGGCACAATGCACTTCTCCCCTAGGAGAGAGCGAAGAGGCTGTCAGATTAATTGGGGACTTTCAGTGGAGCAAGAGGACATTGGGAATCGTACTGTGTGGAAGCTGTATGATTTGAGGGTCTCCAAGGTCCTCAAACCACTTAGAAAATCCAAGCTTTAGTTTGTGTGGGCTGGTCATGACTGGTGTTGGAACGCCAAGGTGCTTGAGCTGGAGTGAGCGGGAGCACCAAGGCATAGTCACTGTTTGTAGTTGTGGAGCTCGTCATGCCAGGCTGGTGCTGCAGGCTGTTGGAAGCAGTGAGGGGCTTATCACATGTACACACAAGATGTGTTGATCAGTAGAGTATTGAGTGTGAATGTTACCGAGGAACAGAGGTAACACAGACTCTGCCAGGTGGATGGTCTCTTTCTTCTGTAAAACAATAGCCAGAACTTAAACTACAACTCTTCCAGATGGTGTGAATAAAGCTCAGCACTGTCAGGGAGCCTTTCAAGGAGCTCATTGTTCAGACATTTTCTGTCTCTCAGGAATTACCCCATTATCCCTTTGTCCTTGGGTGGTGGAAAGGCACAAACCCACACTTCTGGTGCAGGAGCATATCACAAAGCTCGGAGCTCAGGACCACAGTTTATTGCAGTTCTGGGTTTCTCAGTAAAGAGTACAATAGTAGTCCTGATATTAATTAGAAAATATATATAAACATGCATGCACAGACCTTTGGTAAAATGACATCTAAACATATTTTTTACTTTAGAAATTAACACTTCAGCACATAGAAACTCTTTCAATAGTTTCCTATGGGAAAGTGTACACTTCTGATTGAACTCAGGCTATCCCTTCCCAGGGTGACACAGTTTAGGTGGTACTTAAAAACCCAAGCTACAGCTAACTTGAGATCATCTCTTTTTCCAGATGCAAACTAATGGGCTTTTGGCAATTTGCATCTCTGCTCTTTTAAGGCTTTTTTATTCTATTAAGCCTTTTACGACAGCAGTTCTGACACTTCATTTGGCCGAGGCTGTTCCCTCCTGCTGTTTCACGTGCCCGAGGAGCTGTGCTGATATGTATGCCCTTGTTGGTAGTATGGGTTAGAGCTGAGCTTTTTGCAGATATTAAATATGAGCTGTTATTTGCCAAAGGAGAAAAATTATTTTTATTACAGTGTGTTTGATAGACATACGTTACAGAAAGATGGGGGAAGATTAGGCCTGACAAACTCCTTGCTTTGTCAAAGTAATTCTTTGAAGTCTAATTGCATTGTTTTCTGTACAAGAGCAAAGGCATTATAAGTTATTGTGACTGAGTTCAATCATGCCTGAGATATTATTAGTTCTTCTAGTCAATGGTGTTAAAACCAAAGCTGACACCGAGAAAGCGACCTTATTCAGTAGAGGAAAAGATGCATTTTCTTCTGCCTAATATTGCATTGTTCTCTTTTAAAAACAATGTTGTGATAAGGCTTTCCAAAGAAGAAATGAGAGACCTCCTCTGTGCTCTTGTATTTCTGATTCAGTGCAGAAGAGAATAGAGTCCCAAGAATGGTTTCACACCTGCTCTTAGCTGGGTCCCTGGATGAGGAGCTGTGCAAGCCCTTGCCAGTGGCAGAACCTCCCCAGTATCCGCAGGCTTGGGGCACAGGGGTTACAGCAGGCATAGCCCCGGGGATTCTTCAGTGGGGCCGAGAGCACAGGGCCAAGCGCTGTGCTGAGCGATGCCTTGTTCAGAACTGTCTTTGGTCCCAGTGTCCCTCCATTGCACCTTGGAAAGGGTGAACTTTCAACCATTTGTTTCTATTTTGGGACATAAAGTAGAAGCCTCACCAAGAGGCTTTTGAGGGCCAGGCAAGCCAGAGCCTTTTGAAACCAATCCCTTTGTGCCAGTCCAACTGCTCAGTAGTAGCAAGGGCTGGGGAGTAAAGTCTGAGCAGCCTGTGTGGGGCTGGCTCGTCTCCTTTTCCCTGGATGGCAGGCTGTGCTCCGTGCTGGGTGACTCCCAGGCAGCTCCCCTGAGCTCACAGGAGCAGAGGGACCAAGACACCCATCCACCGTGCTGGGAAGGAGTGGGGGACCAAGTACATCTCTTGGCTCTCCTCCCCTGGTTTGTCAGGGGCTTCTTCCAGAACGCTGGTTGCCTCGACAACTGTTTTGCAGTGTTGTCGCATGCACCCAGGGAGACAGCAGTCCCTCCCCTTCTGCCCAAACACTGGTGAAGCCATACGTAATCCTGGAAAAATGAAGCATGCTGCAGCCTGTGCTGCACCCCTGCCCAGAGCCATGATGCAGAGGAGGCAGCGCTGGCTGGAGGGGGGCATCCCTGTGGTTTGTCCCATGCTGCCTACCTTCTCCCCAGCAGTAGCTGGTCCAGCCCTCTCCCCAGGCCAGTGCAGCCCACCTGGGCCAGGCGAAACACTTGTCCCCCGCCCACGCTGGCCCCACACAGCTTGCCTGCAGCTCTGAATGCATGAAGTCCCCTCCTGGGGTGTGACAGACCCTAGATGTGGGGAGCTCCCCAGTGAGCATCGCCAGAGGTTGCTTCATCTTCAAGAGAGGTCACCTCAGGCTTTTTATTTACATTGTGACCTGGTGCTGTCGTTTCCTGCCTTGAGGGGGTAGGATCAGTGGATTTTGCCACAGCAGCAGCTCTGTGGGCAGCAGAGCACATTGCAGGGCCCTGATGTGGAGCAGGGAACGCAGCCGGTGGAAGTGGCAGGGAGGTGCCCAGGATGCTGCAGGAGGCAGCCAGCCATACCCAGGAGTGGGACAAGGCTGTCCCCTTGCTCAGTCAGGCCGCTGCCTCCTCTCCCAGCAGCAACCGTCTTGCTGAAGCCACTCCCGGGGTTGTCACCTACCAGAACAGAGCTCTGCTATGGGTGGCTGAGCGGGTGGGGAGAAATGCTCATCCTGGCCTGAGCTCACACAGCTCCTGCTCGTCTCAGCATAGCACCAAGCACTTCTGACCTGCCCAGCTCTTCCTGTGAGAACAAAGGACCAGGCCCTCAGAACGTACTTTCTATGGAGTGTAGAATGATTTGGCTCTGTATGGGTTGGGATTTCCTCACCTCACCTAGTCTTGCAGTCACCACCAGATACTTGCATTGGCTCAAGCCTCCTTCCAGAACATCCTTTCCCTGCTTGTAGGTATCAACTGCCCGCAGCCCAGCCTCTGCTGGGCTTGTTTCTGAGCACACAGCTCTGCTGAGCCCTGCATTGAGATGAAACATCTTGTGTTGACTCATTTTGATCCAAGTGACCTTCTAGAGCAGACGGTTGCTTGTGACTTATGCTGGGCTGTGAGAAAGCAACATGGACATATTTTTCCTAAATACAAGGGCCAGAGTTGTGGGTAGTATTTTTTACCCTGCACCAGATGCAAGAGCTCTAATTCAGCTGCTTCTCAGCTTACCCTGAGCTCTGTGAAGAAAAACAAACAATGCTAATTGGGCTGAGCCTTCTCCTGGCCACAGAGCACAGCAGGTCTGAAGTGTATGTGGCTGGGAGCCTGAAGACCCTTCGTTCGCTTCAGGGAGAGGTTCAGGGTTTGAGGCCAGGGGCATCAGGGAAGTGTGATGAGCTAGTGCTCAGCCACATGCAGCCCCATCCTTTGCAACAGGGGTAGGTGTCACGGGGCTGAAGTGGCATTTGATGAAGGATCTGTAACATTGTCCCTACCAAAATTTTAGAAACATTTAGAAACATTTCTGTGTTTCTAAAATCTGCTAACTGGACTGAAACTCACGAACTTAAAAGTGCTGAAAGATTGGCAAATGACCTTGACTGGTGTTACAACACGAGCTTGAGGGTGTTCCCACTGAGCCAGACCAGGAGGCACCTACCTGGTGCCCTCTACCCAGCACTGGCCAGACACAGAGTTGTGAGGACTCCAAACCTACAGAAGCACACCCATATGAAAGCAACATTTATGACAATAGCTCTCCAATTTAAAACTATTTAAGACATGAGGTCTCCTGGTTCTCTTCCTGGCTCTCTTTCCTCCTCCAATGCCACCATCTACCCTGGCAAACCACATCTGTGTTGCTGCCCTGATGGCTGCCAGCTGTCCCCCCGACTATGCAACCCGTGCTCGCTCACTGCAAGCCACAGAGAAACATACAGCTCTGCCTTTGTAAACAGACTAAAAATATCACAGTGCTGTTCCTCTGAGGGCCCGGGAGTTCAGAGAGGCTGGGAAGGAAGCTGGGGTCAGGCCGCCTCCGGGGAGCAGGCACAGGCGTCACACGTAGGCGCTGAGCCTCAAGACGGTCCCCTCCGGCTCTGCAGAAGCGGGGGCTGGTGGCTGGCTAGAAGAGGAGACCAAAGGCATCAAATGCAGCACTGGTGCCCTGCTGCCCCAGCCCTGGCGAGCCAGCGGTACCACGGCTCCGCGGGTTAGTGCTAATTGTGCGAGGGTGCGGGAGAGGTGGCTTGGAAAGCCCCAGAGCTGTGTGAGAAGCCTGGCACGGCAGTGGGGAGCAGCCTGGGGCAGTGGGACAAAGCTTGGCTTTGGTTCTGCTTCTCTTCCAAAGAATAATTATTCTCTTTTCTGTACCACTCCATGTACTGGCCTTGGTGATGCAGGTACCAGGGTCCTGCAGAATGCTGCCTTCTACAGGCAGTGCCACCCCCAGTCCACCAGGGTAACACTCTTCTGGGCCCCTTGTCTGATGGGTGCCCTGTGTGAGGCTTGCGTCTCCACTTCCTCTGATTTCTGGAGTCAGAAAGGACTATTCTTTCAAATATCCTATTTCAGAAGCAATTACAAGCTAATTTCTGTTCTCATCACACCAGTGCACCTTGTTAAAGTATGGGGCTATCCTAATCATCTCCCAGTCAGGGTAGCCAGGATCCAAGCCTGTATAAATGATGCAGAAGGATGTTCAAACTAGAAACCTATTTGCTCTATATGTCTGGCAGCCATGAACATCTGGAACATTTCTGGATTTTCGTTCCTTAGCACTTAACCTCGTTGCCTGGTGCGAGACTGTGTGGCACTGAGTTAATCAGTGATGAGCACCAGTGCCCTGTCAGGTGTCTGTTGTGTGCTGTGAGCAGCTGGAAATGGAGACCAGGGATCAGCTCTGGTCTCCTCGCCATAGCGGCAGTGATCTCTGCTGCTGTACACTACCTGGTTTCTCCATCTCCCCACTGTACTTGTAAATTTGAATTTCCCAACATGAGCTGCGGTCGTGGGAGCCAGCGGCCAGCTGCTCTCCCTGGGTCTGTGGGAACTGCCTGGTGCTGGGCAGTCCAGTCTCAAATGAAGAGGGAATAAGTCCAAAACTGAATAAATGCACTTGGTGTGCAATAAACACATTAAAGCCCAAATATGCTACTCACATCCTCTAGTCTCTACCCTCTTGAAAACCCAAGGGAACCCCAAACTGCCCAGCACTTGGGTGGGTTGGTGAGGAGGTGGGTGCTGTCCTCCCACCTGCTTGTCTTTGCCCTCCTGCAGCCCAGCTTGCCACGAGCCCATGTCCAGCTGTGCCTGGCCACCCTCACTGCACGGGCCATTCATTGCAATACAAATTCAAACTGTGATCAGCTGCCTATTCTCCAGCGAGGGGGAATTCGATGGAGAGATTGTTTTAAAGACAATAACCTTGGCTGTGTAAAAGAGTTTCAGTGTAACAGTGCTGGCTTCAGTGTGCTTTTCCCATTGCCTCTGGCAGAGGTAGAGCAGAGTGTCAGGGGTGGTGTCCACATTACAGCACTCAGCAGCATGCTTTGCACTGAGCTCATTCAGCTGGGCCACGCTCCAGTTTATCGAGGATTTCTCACTGTTGTAACTCCAGTGCTTCGAGTAGATCTGTGCGTTTCATTCTTCTCTCTTCTGCCACCAATTTAAAATCTGTGTGTCCTGCATTTATGTCCTAACAATGTTTCTTGCTGTGCCACCCACACCTCTGGCACTGTCAAACTTGATCCTCGTTGCTGACTCGGTTGTAGATGCTGATGTGACACAGCAGCCGAAGGGGCTGGTGCTGAATACCAGAGGGAAAGGGAGAGGAAACAACATGTCAGAGCCCCGGCGAGATGCGAAGAGCGGCTGGACGGAGCTGTGACCGGACTGCTCTTTCCCAGGGAGGATTCTCCACCCCGTCCTGGGTGGGATCTCAGCGGTCCTGCTTAAAGCTGAGCAGACCGAGTTGGAGTTCAGTTACCCCGGGCAGGACTTGTTCGCTTGCAGGGACACAGCAATAACTTCTACACAGGACAGTGATACGTTGTGGATCACTCTCCTCATGGAAGGTAGGAGGAGGTGTTTTTTTTATTTCCTTCATTATTCTGTTTCTTTAGTGTTATAACCGGAAAACAGGGCATGAGCTGTTTTGGAGGGTTGGAACAGCAAAGTTGTGGGTCTGGCTCTTCCCTCCTAGGATGTGCTGCTTCTGTTTGTCTCGTTTAGATAGAAAATGCAAAGTTTTACAGTGACAGTTTTTGTTTGCGACTCAGAGAAAAATAAAAATAATTAAAAATTTCGCAAGCTGATGCTGTAGCATCTGAAGCTCCAGCAAAGCCTGCGATGGCTGACGGGCCGCAGCCCAGGGTGGGCTCGCTGCCCGGCAGAGGCGTCCCCTCTAGAGGGCAGCAGCTCCCTGCGCTGCGCTGCCCGCGTTCCCTGCGCTGCACTCCCCGCCCTGCTCTCCCTGCGCTGCCCTCCCTGCACAATCCCAGCGTGGCAGGGGTTGGAAGGGACCTCTGGAGATCATCTGGTCCAACCCCCCTGCTCCAGCAGGGTCACCCAGAGCAGGGGGCCCAGGATCGCATTGTCCATCAGAGTCTCCAGAGAAGGAGACTCCACAGCCTTTCTGGGCAGCCTCAAGGGAATGTTCTTCCTCATGTTCTGTCTGAACTTCTTGGGTTCCATTTTGTGCCCATTGCCCCTTGTCCTGTTGCTGGGCACCACTGAAAAGAATATGGCCCCATTCTCTTGACCCCCACCCCTTAGCTCTTGATCAGTAGTGATCAGATCCTCTCTCAGGCTTCTCTTCTCCATCTGAACAGCCCCAGGGCTCTCAGCCATTCCTTATCAGAAGTATGCTTCATTCCACTCAGCATCTTCATAAGCTCCTCTGGACTCTCTCCAGTGTCTCCTTGTCTTTCTTGAACTGGGGAGCCCAGAACTGGATGCAATACTCCAGACGTGGCCTCATTAGGGCAGAGTAGAGGGGGAGGAGTATCTCCCTCAACTTGTTGGTCACACTGTACCCCAGGATACCATTCGCCTTCTAGGCTACAAGAGCACACTGCAGGCTCGTGGTTAACTTGTTAGCCAGGACTCCCAGGTGAACAACAATTTAAGTTTTAGATTGTTAGATAAAATAGTCTGTGTCTCACCAGGGAAGCTCCATCCATGCCCTTGTGTGTACAGCCAGGGCAGGGGAAGGCTTTGCCCCAGGGGATGAAGCAATGTGGTGGGAACACAGCAGTATGTTGTGGTGGGGAAAGAGTGTTGGCCCTTGGGAAAATGTCAGCATCAGAGGAGAAGACCCCCTGAGCTCTGATGCCGCCTCCTGAAAAGTAACATCAGAAGCAATTTGTTTACCAGGAGGAAAAAAGCCAAGCGGGGGTCCCTTTGGCGTGAGTGCACTGAGCCTCCAGCAGCAGGGTGGCTGTCACAGCATGAGCAGGGGCTGGGGGTGGCAGCGGGTGCTGCTCCAGGCTTCAGCGCTCAGCGGCACTCCTGGGTCCTCCCCAGAGCTGGCAGAAGTTTTGGGGTATGGGTCATGCAGGTTTGATCTCTCAGCTGACTCCATCCCTCAGTTGCTCCCCTGCCTCACTCCTCCTATGCCCAGGTACCCTTGGCAGGGCTGGAACCCCTCAGCAGCACCCCAGACTGCAGGAGCTGTGCCCCCACGCTGGGACAATCCCGGCATTGCTCTGACCAACCTCAGCTCCCGCCTTTGCCAAAGGCTTGCTTTGTAATGCTGGAAAAACCCCACAGTAACTGACAGATCGAGGAGGGTTGTAAGCGTCTACACGTCAGATGGTGGCTTTTATTTTATCACTCTCTGTAAAACACTTTGTAGTCTCTGGGCAGGAGGTGGAAGCGTCGCAGTGAATGTTTTCAGAAAATGAGTTAGTGTCAAGTCGTCCCTTCCCCTGCCGGAGCCACGGCTGCCTGGCCTCGCTGGCAGCTCTGCTCTCAAGTGGGCTCTGAGGACTGTTTGCTGGGACCACAACTGGGAATATAACATTGCATTCCTTGTCCTCTGCCTCTCTATAAGATAAATCAAGCTGAGTTTTCAACCCTCTGTTTGCTGATGCTCGCCAGCCAAGTTTTGAGTCCATTTATTTCTCATTGCTTTGCGTCACCCTGGCGATGTGCCAAGCGCAAGAGCTGAGAAGAAGCACAATTAGTTTGCTGCCTTTGGGGCTGGGGCTGAGCATCCATCCATTGGTACACAGAGGTATTCCAGGCAGTGGAAAATGGGTATCTTTTTAAGGTAGAAAATTGCTTGTCTTTTGGAAATGAATAATTTTTTTGATATAAAGTAAACTTCAGAAGAGAATAGGTTACATTGCCAGATACTCACCATAAGAACATTATGCACTTGAGTGCTGATACAGCAGATACAGCACCTCAGAGGGATGCTGGCTGGTGGGGCTGGGATGCTGACCATGCCATGCCCAGAGCCAGGGAAGGACCCACCCTGCCCACAGCTGCTGTGCCACCAGGGCAAGGGGCAGGGAGAAGCCACTGTCTGTCTGCTCTCCTGTGTATTGTGTTCACTGGTGAGAGCTGTTTGTAAAGCCAGAAGTGCCCATCAGAAAGCACAAGTTTGAGGCAGGCAGTTGGGTGACTCAGGTCCCAGCAGTACATGTTCAGGGTGTGTAGGAAACCTGCTGGGGTGCCTGCCAAGGCCCCCCAGGTGTTCTTGGAGCTCTGAGGTTGGCTGTGAGTGGGGGTTCTCCTGGTTTCCAGCACTTGTCCTGTGGTGAGAGAGCTGTTAAGAGTTGGGGAGGTGGTTCTGGAGGCTTTTTCATGTTGATTGCTGTTCTTTTGGGTATAAATTTGCCATTCCGGCTTCTGAAGTCCACTGCTTAAGAATGCCTCCAGCATTAACAGTGTCTGACATCTGATGAAAATCTGGCCCTTGTGGTCTGGCAAGAGCTGTGCCACAGGGGCTGAGCGCATGCACTGTGTTCCTTCACCTTGTCCTGTTTCCCTCAATGCGCCTGGGAAAAGGCAGGACCTGGCACTGTTGGAAGACATGCTCATGTGGGAAGGGAACTTGGCTTCCCTGGTGAATAAATAATATCAACTAAGTAGCTGGTTTATGCATTAAAACAAAACTTTAGGAAAGGCAATAGACAAAGGAAAAGCCCTGCTGACATCTCAGTGGCTTTTTACCGTGATGCCTGATGCCTTCTGGCTGTTGGAGCCTGGATATGAATTGTGGGTCTCAGCTTAGTTCAGCGACCTTAAGCATCTTCTGCAGTAGGATTGGTGCTGGCCACTCGGGTTGCAGCTTTGTGGGGCTGTGGTACTGCAGACCTTGCTGAGGTTTCCATCATCTTCCAGAATTGGGTCAGGAGCATGGCATCTCTGGGTGACTTTTGTGGTGGGAGCACAGAGGGTGGTTATGTGGAGAGGCTGCACATGTGCTGCACAGCAGCTTCACACTTTCCCACTCCAAATTGTCCCGCAAAAAGGAAGATTGTCTTGAAATTTGACCTTTTTTCTAAGTTTTACTCCTTGTATTTGGCAACTGTTCCTCTCTTCTTTCTCAGAGCAGCACAGTAATCAGATGATGCCCCTGACTGGTGCTACTCAGAGTTGCACAATGGGGCCTTTCTATTTGTTAGGTAAAGCCTATTGATTTCATTTCTGTATCATTATTCAAGCTAATATGGAAAATATTACTGATGACAGTGCATGAAATCGAACAGAGTCTGGAAAAAAGGGTGAAATATTAAATAAACCTTGCCAAAGGATGGGAAGGAGGTGGAGGTGAATGTGAAATAAAGTTACGTGGTGCTATGGCTACTGGGGAATGTTGGTAGGGCCACCTGAGCTGGTCAAACACCAGCACTGGTTGCTGCTGGCGGACACAGATTGGAAGCCATGTCAAATAGCAAATGGCTAAGCTTGTATCCAACCCCACCTAACTCGATGGCTAGGGAGGAGGACTGGACCTTTTCCACCTAGTGCAAGGAAGATGAGAGCTGTCTGCCATGGTGGAGGTGCTGTCCCTTTCACAAGCACGTCTAGCAGCCGTTGTACTCACCTTTACACATAACTATAGGATTACACATAAAGATGGGTCTTGAAGAGAGTGTAATAAAGGAGACACATCTGTGGCTGGTTGTTCAGGGGCTGTGGGAAAGACTTGACGAACGCAGCTTTTGCTGGTCTCTCAGGGTAACTTGCCACTAGATGTCACAGCGTGCCCGGGTTTGCAGCAGGGGACCAGGAGTGCCTCTGGCTCTGGGGACCCAGCCGGGGCCGGGGTCTCTCTGTTGGACCGAAGCAAATAAATAGCACCCTTACACTTGATATTTTCTTTCAGAGCCTGTTAGAAACATTCTTAGTTTTCATCTGTCATTCAACCAGGTCAAGGAGCCCAACAGGTGAATAAGGAGTTTCACCTGCTGCCAGCCTGCAGGGATGCTCCCAAGGGGTCCCCTTCCTGGGCAGGTATCCAGTGGCCCTTCTCCCCCTGCAGCAAATGGGAAACTCTCCTTAGCATCAGTTAATTTAGCAGAAGCACACTGTAAGTGTTTCAAAAGCTCCTACTCTAAGAGAGACACATTTTGCCGTCAGTCCCATTCCCACCAGCACGAGGCAAATGGAGGCCAGAGCTTGTGCAGCTGTCTGGGACTGACCTCTGCCTAAACCATAGCAAACAGCTATTTATAGGCATGCAGGAAACCGTGCTGGACCCTGCGCTTCCTCTCTCCTACAAGCTGAATCTTTAATCAGCTTGGCAGTGCAGGGAACACTAATTTTGTGTGCTTTCTTCACTGAACATTCTGCTGAGCAGAGGTAGAATATGTAGTGATCGGGTTTGGGAAGGCTGGTGATGAGATAGGCAAGTCATCTTCTAAACTTTTTTCAGTTTTATTAGAAAATGGGTATGTTGTTAAAAGACTGGAAGTAGATTAGCGTGTGATGCATTTGCTGAACCAAAAAAAAAGGAGTGACAGAATTGAAAATCTCCTGGTGGACATGTTTTATGTACAGACCCAGCCTGGTGAGAACACACCACCACATCTACCAAGGCAGCTCTTGGGTGAGGTGTAGCTACTGAAATAAGGAGGCACTGCTCTGCTGCATTCACTTGCCGTCAAAAATGAGCATGGTTTTTACAATCTCAAACCTAACCAATCCACATCCAGGTGTTACCTGGGATGGACAGTAGTATTCTATCCTTGTGTTCAGTAACATTGCTGCTCTTGAGACCAGGATCTGTCCAGCTTGAGAGGGCATCTTGTGCTCTGATCACTGGTCTTCAACAGGGAGAGCAGCTCCCCAGACAGGACACTGCTTCCTCCTTGCACAGGGGGCCATCGGGTGGATGCAGTTGTGCTGCAAGGGGAGGCAAGATTTGTGCACCAGGAAGGGTGCTGCCTGTGCACCCTGGAGCACAGTGTGTGGGTCCCCTCAGTCCCCTCCCATCAGGACAGATCTGGGGATCATCACGCACAGCAGAAAGCTTGCTGGTCTAAATGCCCCAGAGTCTGTGGGGAGCTACCTAAGGTGGTATGTGCATGTGAGCAGTAGGTTTACCCTCCTGCACACCAGGCCCAGCTTACACCTTTCATACCACAGGAGGTGCCCTGCAAGTGACCTTGAAAGATCAAGGTCTCCCAGGCTGGCCATGATGAGCAGTTCCCTGTCAGACATCACTGCCAAGAGGGAAAAAGCAAAGCAGTGTTTTAATGTAGAAATCACACTTTTTTCAAGTGTATGAATGTATCTAATTCTTTCTTCTCCCCTTGGCCACATCACAGGGCTGTGCCCATGCTGGTTTTACCTGCTATGTCAGCACATGAAGGGGTTCTCATAGGATTTAAGGGTTCTTCAGAAAGGTTTGTAATTTAATGAAAAATTCCTAAAAATCCTGTGGCTTTCAAAAGTTATCTATAAAGAAAACTCATTTTGAACCTCAATGCCCTCTTGCAGTCACTGCTGAGGCTGTGGACCCAGTGTGTCTCATCAGACCAGCATAGCAGAGGGCTTTATATGCTCAATGCTTAACTGATTAGGCTACTAATTACAGAAGCTGGAGAGTTGTTTAAAGCAGCTAGGAGGAGAAATTATGGGGATTTACCTTGAACTGCTTCCAAACTGATAGGACATTAAACAAAGAAGAACTTGGCGAAATTTAAATTACAGCTTGTGACCTGAATGTCAGACATGGTGCTGCACACACAGGGCAGAGCAGGTTCACCCTGGCCCAGACAAGATGGATGGGGTGTAGCTGCAAAACGCTTGCTGCTATTAATTTTCACCACAGGAATCTTTCTGACCAACAACACATTATTGTTTTGCTTTGCTTTGCTTTGGGAGTGCCTTTGGTTTTGTTTTGTTTTCCCCCCCATGGCTCCAGTCCAGAACATGTCGAAGTCTTTAGTCATGGTTAGTGACTGTGCCTTAATATGAGGAGTCTCCCAAAATACTTGCTGTGTTGTGTTCTCCTCAGAGAACAAGACTTGAGCCACCTTATCATTCCCATCCACCTGCAATAGCTATCACTGCAGAAGGTGCTTCAAGCAGAGCAGGTTGCTCCTCTGGAGAAGAAGGGTTTATGGGTTGGGGGCCACCCTTCGGCACTGGGAGGTCAGAGTCCAGTTTCAGCTCTGGGCAATTGGCATAGCCTCACTGCATTGGCAAAACCCATCGCTTCCCTGTTCAGTAAGGGTGGGAAGATGGCTGATCAGGACACATGCAGAGAGGAGAAAAGGTGAGATGCATATAAACACCAGGCTGCCCTGCTTGAGTGTCATAAGGCTGAGTGAGGTCCTTGTGGAGGCGGCAGTGGTGCACCTTCTGTGGCTGGCCTGGGCTGTGTTCCCCTGGCCAGGCTGGTGAACACAGCTTCCCTGCAGTATGCAGGAGCAACCCAGCACCCATCTCCCTGTGTTCACCCAGGCCCCCAGACACTCCCCAAAACCATTCTGTGCCCAGTGAATGCACACAGTGGAGGAGCTGCCCAATATTTACCTGAATTAAGTATCTGCCTTAATATCAGATAAATCGAGTCAATGGGTATTTTTCCTTTGATTTCAGAGCTGTGGGGCAGTTCCTCTGTGACCTGCCAAGCAGACCCTGGGTGCCATCTGCAAGGTCATGCATGGCAGTGAGCAGGAATGAGGAGGCCATGGTGGGCATGCCTAGGAAGGACTTTGACTGAAATCCCAAGGCTGCTCAACATTTTGAGACAAGCTGTGCACACTCTTTAGTGCACACTGACAGAGCCCACGTGCAGTCCCAAGGTATGGGATCCACCCCTCAATTTGTCCTGGAGTCACCGCAGCAGTTGGCACAGGAGCGATCTTCCATTGCCAGGAGAGGAGAGCACACGATGTTCAGGGAGGAGAGGTCAGGTCTCTTCCTGTTTAGATGTTTTCAAAAAATGCTCGAGCATTTTAGTGGAAAAATGACCGAGGGAACCATCCGAATTAGGCAACAGGAAATACTGCACTAGCACAAATAGAATTTTGACAGCTGAAACGAGAGGAGAGCAGTTGTCAGGTAGGGCTGGTAAGCAGGCTGCTGGCACAGTAGCTTGTGCTGCAGCTCAGCAGCCAAGGGCAGGATCTCACTGCTATGCACAGGGACATACGGGCTCTGCGGTTGTTACTAGTGTTGTGCCACCTTGGATGTCAGAGCCAAGTCACTAGGTGTCTTTCATCTTGGCTTCTCCCAAAGTAGTCTGTAAGGTGTGTCCTTCAAGTAGGGGACTTGGTATTTCCAGCAGTGGATACTGAAAACTATGACACTAATATGAAAGCTTTTAGGGAGCATAAATGAGTAGGAGACTTTCCATGGCCAGGTTACCTGCGTGATGGAATTAGCTGTTCCTATATAAGGCCAGCCCTGCACTTGACTCATTCTCCCCTTCAGCAAATTACTGAAGCTGCCCAAGACCCTTTCTAGCCATACCTTAAACTGATGTAATGCTGCTTTTTAAGTCTGTGCAGTTACTGAGTTACTCCTGCATCTGATTGCAACTAATATGCCCTTAGGGCTATGACTCAGTTTTGCCCATTGATTTGCTGTGTCACCTTGAGCACCACATTAAATACATCAAAATACGATCATCGTGCTCGTTTTTGCTCGTAATCACACTATCCAAACCACGACTCCATGCCCAGCTTGCTGAGCAGAGTCTGCTTGTTATTTATTGTGAAATCTAAAGACAGAAGCCCACTTCTTCTAAAATACAGATCTGGGATCCTAAGTTCCATTCAAATGCACCTCAAGCAAGTTTCAATGGAGCTTGAAGTGTCTAAGAAATTTAGGTACTTCTGAAAATGTCACCCTAGCTGTACCTCCAGGGTCTGACATTACACAGACACCTGAATTTCTAAGGCAAGTTCCCATTGCTGATCCAACCTGATTGCTGCAGAGTTTGCAAAGCATTAAGTATGTGCATATTTAATGTCTGCTAATGCTGAAGGGGGAGGATGCCTCAAAGTGAAAACTATTGTGCATTTAAATGTGTTCTTCAAAGCTCATCTCAACCCCAAGCCGAGTAATAGCAGCTTGCTCCAGCTCCTGGCAGGAGGGGCTGTCTGGTGCTGCTTGCTTGCTTATTTTAGTCACCTATACGTTCTGTGCATTGGTGAGATGAGCTATTGAATCGAGGTGGGGTGTCTGAAGAGAGGGCTTCTGGAAGAATGAGTAGCCATGGGAGAAGTGTGGGTAGAGCTTGTCCCATCACTAGGATTTGCCCCTGCCTGTGATGACACAAGGTTTTTGAGAGCATTTTTTTCTGTTTGTATGAAGAGCAAGTGTGGTTTTCTTTAACTTCATTGGAAGACTGCCATAAAATAGCATGGACAAGAAGCAAACCTGCTTTCTGTATAAGACCTTGCACCTTAGTTTTTTTGTGTATGTTAACTGAAGGTAAATGAGGCTTGGAAAAGCAGCCAGTATGGGTTTGACCTTGGGACCATTCTGGAACCAAGTAAGCACAAATAACCCTTTCCTAAAAATGTTCTTTGCAACCCCACCCTTCAGGAGCACTCTTCTCTGCGATGGTGCAAATCTGGGCAACATCGGCAGCCAAGGGCTGAACTGTAGCTCTTGCTTATACTCAGCAGTTATTCTTACGGTGCAAACAGCTCCCTGGGGCCCGGAGGTGGATTTGCAAGAAACCATGTCCCATGTAGAGTGTGTTAGAATTGCAGTTGGGCTGCTTGTCATCCCACCCCAAGGATAGTTGTGTTTGTCCCATCCATGGACTGGGGCACAGAAGGCTGTAGTGGGACCTCAGCAATGGCAGCAGCAGTTCTTCCCCACTTAGTATTACTCTCTGTACCTATGTTGCAAAGGATTTAAACTGCAAAATCTCTGCAGTGCTGCTAATGCATTAGTGGTGTGAGCAGGTACTGTTGGCACACCTGTAAAGAGAAGCTCTTCTGGCCAGCTTAGTTCTTTGACCCTGTAAAGCGCCTCACGTTCCTTGCCTGCGAAATGACGTAGAAAGGAGTGTGACGTGTAATTTCTACAAACACTCCACCTATGTAGGAAGCTCTCAAACCACTGAAATAGTTGCATGACATTAGTGAAGACAAGGGCAGTGATAGACTTGAAAGGTTTAAAAAAGTAAAGCTACCAGACCTCAGCCAGTCTGATTATTTTCTTTGAATTTGCTTCCTTTTCATTGCTTTTTTTATACTGAGACATAAATAATGTTACATTCCAGATCACCCATGGGTCTGAAATTTAGCTGTAACAAGGACTTCTGCCAACTTTTACAAAAGGATTTTGCTAACATGAAAGAAAAATAGCTCATACATAATAAACACCCCTCCTGACCCATGTTATCCTTTCGCATTTAAGGTCAAACATCTCTGAAAGGACAAAAAAAGAAAAAAAAATAGAGGATGCAGAGAGTCAGCTACACCAACAACCCAAACCTCTGTGCGAAGGTCTTCCCATCAGGGTTTTGATTTTCAGACAGTTCACAGCTGCCACTACATTCTTTCCTTGGCCTGAATAACATAAATACTGGGCCAGTAGCACTTTCATTTACACTGGGGTAAATCTAGGTTGGAACTGAAACCTCGACTTGACCATGCACACGCTTTATCCCTGGGATCTCAGCAAGACATGTGGTATAAAATTAATCATGGGTGTAAATCTGTGCAGGACTTCTGCCCAGTTATGTGAATTTGACTTCAGACAACCTCAGAGCTGTTCCTCTGGACTTGATCTGGTGCAACACAAGCTGAATTTGGTCTGGTACGTTCTGCTGTACTCACCATGGAGGTTCTAGCCAAGAACAGCTATTCAATAATAAACTGGTAATCTTTAAATTCTTCCAGGTTTCTTTTTCTTAGTAATGTGTCTCTCTATCCTGCCAGAGAAAATACCTACAGGTTCCATAATCAGCTTCTGCTGCTGAACTGATTATATATTCTGAAGGACTAAAGTAGATGCTGTTTTTGCAGATAATGAGCAGAAAATTTCTCATATTAGCTCCTTTCTCCAAGCCCATGCCCTCATGATTCAAGGAAGACTAGTGAATATTAAGCTGTGGTGGGAACGTGCTGGAGATGAGGTAAGAGCATACAGTTGCCATTTTCAAACTTTACTGATGGCAAGTGAAGATGCTAAAAATGCACTTGAAAGAGGACTGGCTGTTTCAGAAGACCGGCAGCAGGAATGAGCTTCTGAGCTGTTGGGTCTGTGTGCTGAGTCGAAGCGTGGCCAGGCTGAGGAGGCCAAGCTGCCTTCTTCTGGACACCCAGAGAACTGCCTGACATGCCAGGGTCAATTACTAACCATATATGAAGCTGGCCTTGGGGGATGCTCTTCTGGTAGCCCACCAGGTTTTCCCCTAGGTGAAGTCAGAGGAAACATCTGATTTCAGATATTTTTCTAATCCAACACACTCTCTTTTGACCATTTGCTAGAGTATGAGCAACTCTGGCTCTGCTTTTAAAAAGTCATCTCTTCAATCTCTTTTGGAAGTAAGCAAAGTAATAAAAATTCCACATAGAAAACTATGAAGTGACCAGCCCTGCGGTGCAGCCCACTGATTCCCATACGCTGGCTTCACCTCGTGCCTAGAAAAATTCCTGTTACAGAGTGACTGCTCAATCTGCAGTGAGTTAGAGGGAGGCTGTACACACATGAACATACGGTGATCTTCACGAGCTGTGGCCTGCCCTAACACTGGTTCTCACCTGGAGACGTTTACAGCGTGAAGGAACATGTTTACAGATCATTTTATTCCATTTGTCTTCCTGGAGCATGTGAGCAAGGTGGCAGTGTGCTTGAGGGGAGGGAAGCTGGGCAGCAGTGTGATCAGCGTATTTCAAGATCATAGATAAGACACTGCTATCTCCCATCTGCTTTGCAGTGTGTAGCCATTCCCATTAATTTTTGGAGGAGCAAGGAGAAGAATTATTTAATGGAATCCCCATTAATTTTTCCTTTATATAAAATTCATGACACAGCAGTACGTCAGAGAAAAAAAAAAAATCTTTTGTATTATGTTATCTATACTTGCAACATCTTCCAGGACACCTGTGTTCGTAGCTGTGTAGAAAAATACTAGGAGATAATTCCACAGCAGCTCTTTTCCAGTGTTACTGCATCTAAATGCATCTTTAGATTGTGTTTCCAAAGTCAGGGTATCCAGAAGAAACAAAAATTATTGGAGGACAAAAGAGACAAAGTGCAAGGAGGGGAGGTTACTGGTGTACCCAAATTAAAGTGTATAGCTTTAGTTAAAGTTCTTAAGAGCTGGAAGAAGCCCTTTGAGACAGAAACCATCTTTCCTTTGAGGCTGTAGTACTAGGAGGTCTCACAGGTGACATCACCAGGTACTTGTAATAATGTCACTGTTTCCAGGACTCTTAGCATGAGCAGTGTGGCAGAAGAGGAATTGCTAAGGGTAGCTGACTGAGGATAATGGATAGTAGGATGAAATTGAGAGGAAAAACTTAATTGGAATTAACTAGCTGAGAAAAGCCTCTTGATCTGTCAGACGATGAAATTGCCTCCCAAGAGCAATGGTATAGTCCCAGCCATGTGGGCATTTAAAGCCAGTCTAATGTCTATGATTCTCTGAGTTAACTGGAGTATCTTAATAATTGGAGCCGACACAAAGATTTATCTTCTTTGATTGACTAGCTTTCATAGAGGCTCGTCTCTTTGTGGTACTGCACAGAGCTTTCAGGGCAGCTGTTTGCACTTAAACTGCCAGAAGCTGACAATACGTATCCATTTCAGCTCTTCAGATGTGTTCTTTGAAAAAACACTTAAATCACTGGAATAGACAGTACTAATCAGTCTGCAGGAAAATGGAGCATCCTTACCTGGGGCTCCCTGCTATCAATCTTCCTGTGCCAATGCTCAGTCATCATACAGCGGTGGAAAGCCATTTAGGTACATTACTGCCAAATGCCCAATCAACCTGAAAAATTGGGCTGATTTTGGTCAGGACAATAAGAGGAAAAGATGTTTTGCCAAATGCATAAAAACAAATGGTTGGTGTTTCCCCAAAAGCTCTGATTTCCAATAGAGGAGGACTAACCCCATTAAGGTGATGGAAATGACAGACCATGTGGATTTCAGAGAAGACTTCCTGAGGCAGCAATCTGGCCCTGAAGGGGGAGGTCAGCATTGCCCATCTCTGTGACCCTGTGCAGCAGCAGCGTTATCTCCTCGCTCGCTCTGCCTTCTCCCACTCAGCTTTTGAGAGCAACACCTGCCCCCCTTGCACTTTGGTATGCAGACAGGACCTTGGCAACTGAGATGCCTCTTTTGCCATGGTGAAACACACCACCTTGGAAATCAAAGTTTGTATGAGCATTAGCTCTCAAGCTGATTAGTGTATGGAATTTATGAGCTAGGTCTAAATGCACCAGGCTGGAAGCAGCTAGAGGAATAAGCTACCGCTACCAAAGAGGCACATTTGCTAACCACAGCACCTGGACAAGCTTCAAGTAATAACTCATGGCTGTTATTTCATGTTTGCAAGGTTGTAGGAGGGCTGACTCACAGCCTGACTTCTCGGCCTCGAGACACAGCTTCTCAAAAGCACAGCAGCCTGTAGGCACACATTTCTATGGAGAAAAGGTAACCTCAGTCTACAGGGAGAGAAGCCAGAGAAGTGCTGCTGAATCTCTTGCAGGTTTCCTTTGAGCAGATCCCTTCATCTCTTCAAAGTTGTCCGTTTGCCAGTCCAAAGGGCAGCTTCACTGGCCCCACCTGGAAAAAGGAAGCCTTATGTAATCTGACGATTTCTCTAGTGCTCCAAGCTGGCTGGAGTCTTGCTCTCTGTCAAACCTTTAAGGTCACTAACAGGTAGCCGTGCATGTTCTCGCTCCTCTACAGGCTCCTCTGCAGGCCACAGCCACTCTTTGCCTGCAGGCTGACATGGAAGGGAAGGGGGTTAGAGACACTTCCTCTGCACCAGGATCTACGTGCATGTGAGCAAGTTTGTCTTCTTCCTCACTCTCCCTGTTGCTTCTTAGCCTTGACTGGTGAGACAGAGGAGGAAGCAGGAGAGCAAATGAGATGGGCAAAGAGGAGGACTCCTCCCTTGGGGCCCCAGCCACCAGTTGGAGCCCACAGCCTAGAGGGGACATGGGTGCCAAGGGGGGTTGCAGATCTGGGAGGTAGGGCTCTAGGGCACTCTTAGGTAGCGGGCTGAGAGCCACTGGTCTGCAAGTGCAGCAGAGACGCGTGGAAGCCACTCATTCCTTCCTACCACTCCCTGGTGCCTGTGCGTTCTGGAAGGGGCTATGCTCATTTCTATTGCAAAGCACTTCTTTCCCCAAAGTTTCAAGGTCTTTCAGCGTTTACCTTTCTGTGTGGTCAGCTCTACTGTTACACCTCTACCGCTCACTGCTTAAATAAGACCTAGTTAGGGAAATGAATGCAAATGACACATGCTAATGAGGTGACTGCAATGTTGTCAGGATAACCTTCTGCTTTCAAACACCCTGCAGCAGGAGCAGCAAGCAGCCTCTGTATTTGCTCTCTATTTAGCTCAGGAGGGTTTTGCTTCTGGCCCACCATTCCCAGGCTGGTTTCCCATACCTGTTCTCCTTCAAAAAGTCCTTGCAGAGTTCTGTCCTGAAACTGCCAGCTCATGCTAGAGGTGACAAATCCTGCTACTTCACGTGTTGTGCGAGTGCAAATAAATAAATATTAGTTGTAAAATGATTTGGTCTTTATGAAATCCAGCTAGACTGCTTGGCGTTTAATAGCACCAGCCCTGACTTAGACGTCTGGACTAGACACAGTGCAGAGATGAATTTCCTTTAATTTGTTCCAGAGTAACTCACCATTTAATTTAACTGAGCAGTTCCTTGTTCTCCTATTCTGGAATGACGGATTGTGAAATGCACTCCTTTAAATTAATCCAGACGCTTGATTTCTGTCAGCAGAGTAATCGTTCTCAGTGGTATGCTAAGTATGCTTTTAAAAGGTATGGTGAATATGAATGCTATGCACTTGGCTGATGATTTAAGTGTTTACGCTTACCAAACACCGCAGAAAAAAAAAAACCCACAAATGTGGCTTAGCTGCACTTTTTTATAACCTTTCAGAAGTGATCATTCAAATAACATCAAAAGGACTTAAATGGATTTCTAAATTTGATGGTACAAGTGAGGGCAACTCCCCTCTCATCAGAGACCCATCAATTTGGAATGGGGCTGAGTAAAGCTTATAATATTTCTGATTGCAGGGCTTCCATACATCATCCAGAAAGCTTTCTATTGGAGCCATTAATGGTAAGATATTTCATGTGGGTGCTGTCACTGCTTATGCTGGCTTGATGCTGCAAGGGAGCAGTGCCCCTTTTTTTTTTTCTTTTTTCTTTTTTTTTTTTCTTCTTTTGCTGTTCTTACTTCTTAAAGATTAAATGGGGCAATTCTGGAGAGGAGAAAGAAGGGAGTGTATGAATACTTTGTATTTCTCTACCATCTCCTTGGCAAGAACTGCAAAAAGTTATGGTGAAGTTGAGTGATATTGATGTAAACCAATCCATTAGGTCCCATCAGCGCAGACATTCCCTCACTCTGTGTTATCAGAGGTAAGGACTATCTGAATGCCACGGCTAGAAACTGCACAGCATTCCCTGGGTCCGGCTGGAACCTGACAGCAATAGTTATTCTTAAATGTGGGAAGACACGACAAATCCTCCTGTCACTGAAATATGTGGCAGTGGTTTTTTTTAGGGAAAGGTAAAAGTCCCTAAAGTTTTAGCAGCACATGAACTGCAGGGCACACTTGCCTACCCATTCATTCCCGACAGGTTTACATCGATGGGAAATGGCACATCTAATAACAGACCTTGGCTCCTACTTTGGATGGAGGGGCAATGTGTTGTAAAGGGCATTTGGAATCAGGCAACCTGAATCCTTTTACCTCATTGTCGGTGGTAGAGGCAGAGGTGGTATCCTGGCTGCAAAACAGACTTAGATCTCACTGAGAAATGTGTAAAAGGTTTGTATTATCCAAATATCAGATCAGGATGTTTTGCAGAAAGTATGAAACTGAGCTCTACTACAGGACATAACTTAGGCTGACCTCCTATTATTGACAGGATAATGCACTTTTTTTCTTGGTCCTTCAAAAGCCCTTTACGTATGAAATGCATCTTTTTACCTTACCTAGTTACCTAACGTGGACCTTATACCTTCCAAACCTAACTCTGCACCAGCCTATGACATTTGGCTCAAGTAACTTTGTGGATATTTGGCAAGCAGAGGAAATGACGTGTATTTTCTACCATTCTGACTTAACCACCTTTATCTGCCTCATTGCTTAAAAAAAGAAGGTGAAGAGCTGAACTCTGTTTCATAGTTCTTGCCAGCCGTCTCTCCGGACAACATGCACTGTGGTGACCTGCCAATGCCACGTCTTAGAATAGCCTACACAGCCAAGCCATCTAAGGAAAAATTGTTTGGCTCAATTAGGTAGGAGCTGTGTTATGCCTGGGTACAAACAAGAACACAGGCAACCTCCCATAGTAAGTAGGCTGGGACCCAGCTTTGCTTCACTCATAGACAAGGACTAAAGGCAGTGAGCTAAAGCAAATCAAGGTGTTTTGATCTGGGGGGCTTTTATTAATGGGTTTTAGTGTTTTGCGTCGTTTAGTGCCAGTATTTCTGGTTTGAGCATCTCACCAGCAATCTTGTTTAAATTCAGGTGTATGAAATACTCTTGAATTTTTAAAGTCTATTATATCAAAGTATTTCACTAATCAACACAAAGGCTTTAAGATCTTAAACCCAAGCTTTATGGGACTTGCTGTGTTTCCAAAAGAGATGCAGTTTGTAAAATTGCTTTGCAGTAGTACCTGGGTAGCAGATGCCCTTTACACCCATCACCTGGTAGTGGAGACCTTGTGGCTAGTGATGTTATGGAAGATACAGTCATGCATATTAAATTTATATTAAATTAGAATTAGAGTCCAGCTGGGCTTTTGTCTCTGCTTCATGCTGCTGCGAGATAGAACCATTGGCTCAGTGAGTCTTCAGGCGTAGGCTTAGAGCCTCTCTTAGGATCAGCAAAGCTTTGTTAGCCAGAATGGGTGCTCTCACTCCTCTAGGAGAGGAGCTGGAAGGAGCTGAAGGACCTGACAGAGATCACAGAACCAAAACTGGGTGTTGATGTCTTTGGCAGTGACTTCAGGCTCTTTGTTATCCCCCTAAATCACAAATCATGTCTAAATCATGATTAAGTCTGGTTGTTTCAGACAGCTGCACTGTGAGTACCTAGATTGTCTTACAGAGGACTTTTTACCAGGGTGTCTCCGAGGCATTGTCAGGAGCTTTGCATAAGCTGGTGCGAGTCACAGGCCACTCCAGAAGCTGCTGCAGTGCTCTGCTTGCTTTGGGCCAACCAGCTTGGGTACTTGTGACATTCTGGATGGCTTCTAAACATGTAATGCTGATAGAAATATTGTTTAAATATTTGTGAGTTATTTAAAAATAGTGCGTCAAATAGGCAGCCTTGTGACGCCCGGCAGATCGCTGGCTCAGGCGAGGGCTTTGCTGAAGAAGGAAGAGGTCAGCACGAGTTATGTACACAACTTGAACTCTGATGAGAGACACGCTGTGTCTGTAAGAGCAAAACTAGTCCCCCCCTTGGAAAGCCCTGAACACGCCGGGCCCACGGCGAGGCAGTTGGGTGGCACTGAGCATCCACAGCCAGCCTCAAGCCTCCAACACCCTCCGGCAGGTCCACAGCAGGGCCAGGCGCTGCCTGCCCGGCATTTGCGGCATCTCCTGTGGCTTGGTGCCTGGGGGAGCCTGGCTGTGGAACCAGGAATGCTCTCCGGAGACACGGAGGACAGGCAAACCATGCTGGGGCTGCCAGGCATCCCCGCCCCAGTTTTGATCTATTCAGGCTCTCGGTATTTCCCCTGCTTGCTGCCCATCTGCATTTTTAGAAAGCGAAATTTTAGGACACTCAGGAGGGTGACTGTACAATTCAGCCATGATTTAGGCCTTTCAGCAGTTTCTTCTCAGAATTATTAAACAGAGCATTTTAGGTCAGGAGAGGTGGGTGCCAGACAGAGGGGAAATGGCATTCCTATGATAGATGTGAGAGCTGGACATTATCTATTAAATTAAATTATATTCAATGGTTATTTCATGAGCTTTAAAATATTCATAGCATATTTTAAAAGCTGCTTTCACATAGGAAGTGTATTCTCTTCTTTCAGTAAACAATTATGTACAGATTAAAATAAGCTACCAGGCAGTGCTGAGATACTTTATAGTCTGTTAAAGATGCTGAACCTCCTGTAACAGTTGCATCTGGTTTTATGTAGCCTTTAAATTGATTTGACACCAATTCCAGACCTATTGTAAAAATGAGATACACAATTAGAGCACCGCTGTCATCTTTCCAAGGTTTTTCCACTTTTTAGAATTGCTACAAAGGAAATTATTTTTAAAGCATTCGGAATATTGACCTGGTTCTTGGCTCTTGTCACAATCCATATAATGGCTGCAACGGGAGATCCTCTGTAGTTACCTGTCTAGACAGCACATTTTATGCATTTGGAAAAATGGATTTATCAGCTTCTACTGCAATTTTACACTTTGCCTTGCAGATTCTGATCTGTAGTCTTTTTTGCATCTCCCCCTCACCATGGGTTACTTTATTCTTGTTCTCATTGACAGCTCCTTCTCATTTAAAGTGCCAAAGTGAAAAGCTAAAATGAGTCTCAACTTCTTTGAGCTCCAGATATGAGCTGTTCTGCTTTTCAGATGAAAATGCTACATCTACTTACAGAATTTATTGAGGTTATTTATTGAAATCTTTTGGCTATTCTTTCTCCCAAATGACAACTGCATTTTCAGAAGTTTACTACAGTAAATTCAAATGAAAAATTTAAGCATTTGTCCTAGAAAAGAGTCCATAGGAAAAAGAAACCACAGAAGAAGAATTGCACCGGTTCCTAAAAAGGTCTCAAAGATTTCAAAGGATTCTCTGCTGATGATAAACTTATGCCAGGAAAATAGCAAACGACATAAATTGTATCATAAAATCAGTCCATAATCTATAATAATAGATTTGGCTCAAATTAATCCCCAGACCCTTTTCTTTATCTCTTGTTGAAGCATGCCTGGAGATAGGTTGGTAAACACTCGTCAAGTATCTTTGAAACCAGTTTCAGTCTATGGGGGTAGTGCAAACTGATCGAAGTTGCTGTGATATTAGTTATTCATAAGAACAGCAGGTTTGCTAGCTGTAGGTAAGATCTATTCGTCCTCAGTTATTAATCTAAACAAAACTATGGTTTCACAAATGCTTGCAAATAATGAAACGAGGCTGTGAACCTGGCCAAACTGGACTGTTGTGGAGAATTCAAGGGAGTATTTGTTATATCTCTTCAATCAGCGTTCTGCCAAAACCTCGTTGCCTTTCAGATTTTACTGTGCTAATAAGCAACTTCACCAATAAATTTTCAAGATTTCCAAAGTTTCTACATTCTAGTGCTCGTTCTTCACGTGAGCGATTGTGCCTGGCTCTCCTGTAATGAAATATTACATGTTCCTCTGCATCCCATTGCTCCCATTGATGGCAATACCACCAGTTCCAGAATACTGAAATTCAGGTGTCTTCAATTCTGTGACATTTATCTCAAAAGTAAGTTGTTGGAAAAACTCACAAGGAAACCTGTTCTCAGGAGATTTCCAGCAAAGCAGATCTGACTGCACGTATGGATAAGCTTGGGCTAGTCTTTGATCTACAATGGCACTCATGTGTTGCTGCCTCCTAAGTTGTTAAGACACATTGTTAGAAGCTGAAACTGTCTTCTCATGTGTAAAATCAAGCTGCTAAAATTAGGAAGTACTGGCTTTAGCTGACTGGAAAAAAAAATTGACCTTTCCAGTTTCTTTGTTGCTGGAACGAGCATCTACTGGATCTTTGAGGAATCTCTCTATGTGCTGCTGAACTGACTGTCACTCTGAGTTGAAAATAAGTCTGTTGGCTGGGAGCCCTGGGCAGAGACAGTGGGTGGCTAGATTTCAGAATCACTTCAGAAGACCTTGGAGATGGCAGACTGTAGATTGCACCTCAGAGCTGGGACAAAGATGAGCTGGGTTTTTTCCTTAACTTCTTCCTTCATGTAAAATTTAAATGTTGAACAGTGGCAGATGAGTGCTGCATTGAACTCCAGATAGTTCGCTAGAAGCTGTGAGGTTTTTTTATTATTTCTCCCCCCACACCCCCTCAGTTAAGTACCATTTATACCAGTGAGTCTGTATGAGGTCATCAAAGTGGTAATCTGGGCAGGAATGACCACTTGTTACTGCATTTCCTCCTTTTTTTTTTCCTAATTTAAACTTGCATCTGGTGGACTCAAGTTCATAAGCAGCACAACAGATTTTCACAAGCGGTGGGTCATTATACTGAACACCTGAGCAGCCAGGCCAAGGAAATACAAGAATTCCCATCTTTGTTCAGAACTGGCATGCCCATGGATCTGGCAAATCACTTATCAACACTTCCGTGCCAGAGTCCCATCAGGCTTACCTGCCAGAAGCAGATGCTGTATCCAATGAGGCAGTGAGTGGTGGGCAGAGGGGTTGTGAAAGAAGGCTTCAGGAAGCAAAGCTAATTGCAATCTGTTGGCTTCTTATGTGGGAAGAGTTGAAAGAAGATACTTTTCCATGTAATTCCATGCATACTAAGTAGAGTAGCTTCATGATGTTTTCCTTCCTCCCATGCAATCGTCTGTCTCTCCCATTTTACGTCACGTCTTTGGCAACCATCACCACTGTCCAAGGCAGGACACCGTGTTCACTAACGCCCGAACAGGACCTGGCACACATCTCCAAGGCTATGCCATGGCTTGCTCATTTGGATTTGTTCCTCACATGAAACCCCCCTAGGGTTCCCATCTAGGGAATGTGGTATGATTTCAAAAATGTACTCTGGAGAGTAACAGATCCCAGCCTGGTTGCTTTGCTTGGAAAAACATTTAGTCATTTATGAAATAATACTGCTTTGAATAAAAAACAAGCATTGATGACAGCAAACTGGTAAAGTGCATGCAACAAGAGTTAAGAGTCATCTATTTCCAAAGCTCTCAGGTCCAAATATAAATGTGATCTAAAAGCTTCCTCGGGACCATTTCAGCAGCTTTTTCATTCCACCACTCAGAGCCACCTCTAGCTGGACTGCAGATAAACTAAGCACAAGTATCCTTATGATTCTAAAAATGCACTTTAATAGCAGAGATGGCAAAATCTTTTAAAGAGGATACTTTACTGGAACTAGAAAAAGAAAGAACGGACAAGCAACAGCCATATTTTTTATGCAGCCAGGGCAAAATGATTTTTTTAAGCTTCAGCAGTTAGAAGTTGTTAACTTGAATTCAGTGCACTTTGAAACCAGTTCTGTTTATCCAAAGCATTGACTACATTTGGGTAGGAAGAACTGAAATTAACCCTTCAGGTTATTGAGTGCTCTCCTTCTGCAGAGAATTCTGTTTGGGAAGACAGGTGATGTGGAGCTGTGTTCCTCAAGCAGCCAGGACAATACTCGGTGGCGGTAATGCTTTTGTGTAGAGACTTCAGAACTGTTGGTGGCTCTGCCTTGGGTGTCACCTTTGCTTTTGTGATTGGCTCTAGAAATAGGAGAATAAGAGAAGTGATTGAGAAAATCAGAGTGTTTATTGTGCTCATTTTCCTCAGCTGGCAGGGGGTCAGAGCTGTGATTGCAAAGACAGAGGTACCCTGTTCTCTTCACCAGGCAGTTAAACTCTTCCATGCACTGCTCCCAGGCAGGCAGGTTTGACACAGATACACATCCCTGGAGGAAAGATTCCTCAGGGAACTCTTTGTGCCTGATACAAGCACATTTCTCCTGAGCTTTTTCAAGCCAAATGTTCTTGGTGAATCTATGAACCAAGATGGTATGTTCTTTGTTGCTACATTATTTCACGTTTTAGAAAATTCACTAGTTCTGAAGAATTCTTCAATTTGTTTAGTCTAACCATAAAGGCTTCTTTGAGTAAATGCCTGGAATTTATTGTCATAGCACACATAGTGTTTTCCTCTTTTAAAAAATGCTTGCCTTCTAACAACAGAAGGCAAAAGCTAAATTCTAGCTTGAGCTTTGACCTTCACTAATGAGAGTCCAATGTCACAATTTTAATGGAAAAAGGGGCACAGGGATTTAAAGATCAAACCAATCCATTGTCACCTGCTGGACAAGGGAACACTCCATTCTTGTTTTCCAGGATCAGCAATTCCACAATATTTCCCTTCATAACCACATAGAGCAGGTGTGGTTATTGTAGCAGCAAGCAAATAGCCATATAAAAGGACCAACTTCTTCTAAGGGATACAGGAATAATAAGGGTGTTTTACCCATCCCTTTTAAAAAGGGGTTTGTGTTTTATTCTGTCTTAGTTCTGGTATTAAAAGAAGAGTTCTCCCTGGTTTTTATTTTGCAGGGATTTCTAGAAGAGGTAAAAGGTACATTTCCTACCATTATGGATTGTCATGACCTCCTTGTTGAAGTCTGGAATTGCTGAGTTTGGAAAGGAAGACATGAAAATGAGGATTAATGATTACCTGACCTTGTCATGGACCAAAATCCATAGGTTTCAGGTCTGTGTTTCCTAGGGGAGCTTGAAAATGTGAGAACTTTATCTGCTACAGGTTTCACTGGAAGGTCCCTGTGAGAGCAGCCCAAGCAAAGTTCATTGGGAGATGGAGAATATGTATGAAAATAATTTAAAATATGTTAATCCTGTTTTAAGATGTTGATGGTGAAGACTGTAAAAAACAGTTCTGAGTGGTTTTGAATGACCACAGCCTGGACAAACCATGAGGACATGTTTGCTGTAGTCCCAACAGCTTTCTGACTGGCTTGGAGCCACACCGTTTTATCTTGATTTTCAGGGGAAAAATCTGCTGTTAATTTCAGGGGGGTCACTGAATGTGCTTGTTTTCTCATACTTCTGTTGTCACACAGATGCTTTCTGACAGAAAGGCCAGAATGATAACTAGATGCTACTTTTGTAATACGATGAGTTAATGTTTTGTCTTCGCCTCAACATCACTTTAGTGTATCCAAGAATCTATTTTTAGCAATTTTATTTGCCACTTTTTAAGCAAGGTTAAAGACTTTATTCAGCTTGTTCTTGTCACAAGAGAAGAAAAATAGTCCCGCATCCCGGGTTTTTGCTCGTACATCTTGCTCCCTGAAATACACGTGCCAGCAACTCATCTGGTCTGCCTTGGATTATATAAGTTTCAGTCTTTGTCCTTGCGAAAATACTTTTCAATCAGTGGATTTCCTTTAGGTTTTGTTAACCTGTTTTTTTTTCTTGGTTGTATCTGATTATTTCCTATTTTAAACACATTTCTACTGAGCTTATTCATTTTCTTCTCTGTCACTGACAATTCTTCCCCACTAGCTTTAATATTCATCTCTTTCAGCTTAATGTATTGCCTGTGTTTTGTTCTGCATTTTTCCTCCCAGTTGGTCTAACTCCTTAATTAATCATGCAGCTTTTCTCTGAACAACTTGTTTCCATAGAAATATCTTCCTTGATGCCTACTGGTGTAGTCACAGCTGAAGTCAGATCTCTTGATCTCCTGTGTTAACTCAGGATCATCACCAAGGAAAATGGAAAACAATTACTTTGGGATCTTACTAAGAGGAAGTCAGAAATGAAATTCCATTCATCTTTGATTCCTGAGAAGTGTTTGTTGTGGGAGGCAGTAAAAAGGAGTGATGGAACAAAAGGAGTGAGGTGATATCTGGTAAATGTATTTGCATGGGAAGTATTCCAGTGACATCAGAATTCAAATATGCAAGACGCTTGGCTTTAATGAGATGTGACTCCATTGCTTGGCACAGTGCCCGTCTGAAATAGCTTCAGTAACTTGGGGCATTTGTACAGTTTTGGTTAAGTACGAGTGAGGGATTTGGAAGCAGCAGGCTCATTTATAAAAATGATTGATTTTGTTCATGCACTATTTTTTGAAGTTGTTTAAAATGACCCGCTCTGGGATTGTCTTTCACCATATTTGAGCAAGGTGGAATATGACTAACTTGGAGACGCTGTGTGCTGACCTACAGTTGGCTGATGGCTGGGGTGTTGGTCAAGTGAAGTCAGCTTGTAATGCAGCCCCTCAGAAAGGCTTTGGAGAGTCTTCAGCAAGGGTAGGTAAAGTGGTTTCAGAAGAGAAGAAATCAAGCACTAATGAGTATTTGGGGAAAAGAGCTCGTTTTTCCAGCTTCAGTCCCAAGCAATGACATAAGCTTTGGGGCTTTACTAATGCTACTGTGTGGTCCTTGGTGAGCTGCAGAGCTGGGAACGGCAAAGCCCAGGTGAGTAGGGAATGAATTTTCTTGTCACCTTTCCTTCCAGCATGTGAACCTCCATTGGCAGCCCCACAAGTCTGCAGCCAGGGCATGGAAGGTTTGACACACTATGAAAATACCTTCTGAAACTGAGACATCATTATTCCAGACACCCTTGTGAAAACTGTAATTCCTGCTTCAGCTATAGGTGCTAAGTGCCAGCTTCTACAGAGTGGAAACTTACTGCGTGTGGGCTGAACAGCAGAGGCTGCTGCAAGGGTCCCCCAGGTTCATTGTGCTATAGGATGGATATCAACACTCAAGAGAGTGGCATGTGATTCCTTCCTGAAAAGCCTTCGTAAATCCCTCACTATCATCTTGCACTGAAGCAGTCACCCTGTAAGACTTCCTGTAGGCCTTTTCTTGATCAGTTACCCATGCAACACTAGGAAGCTTACCGTGGGTTTATTGTTAAAGTAACATAAGTACCTAAAAGAGAGATAAAATGAGCATTTTTAGGGTTATGCAGTGTCATTTCATGGCAAATGACGTGGAAAAAAATGGAAAAGGAAATGAGGAAGGAAGTAAAAATGAATGGGAATGTGAGTGGGACAGACACTAGTTGGAGCATTTCTATCCTATGGAAGCAGCCTGCTGATGTTATCCCCAGATTTATACTACCCATTCTGTCTCCCTAACCCAAGCACATAGCTGAGAATTTAATCAGTGTAGGGTGTGTACTTTTTTGGGTGGGTCTGGCAAAAAGCATTTTCTTAGCTAATCACAACTAGACACCATATATCACTCGACCTTCATTTCTTTTGTATTGTGTAGCCCAGTGCCAATATCAAACATCTTTTTCTATTGTGCCATACAAATCAGCAGTTTAGGAATCAGTTGCACAGAAAATAAATCATAAGTCTGTGCAAATTTTGTATTTGGTTGTTAAACAGAAAACAAATATAATGATAATGTGACACACCTATAAACTGTAACTTCATTAGGGTATAATGATCCTAAACGAGGTGGGAGTAAATGAAATGAACAGAAAAATGCATTACTTCACTTCTTAAATCCTTATTTAGAAAGAAAACCAAACCAAACAGCCACATCCAGAAGAATTCTTGGTTTACATAGAAAATATTTGCTTATCCACTGCATTCAGTCTCTTCTTTTTCCCTCCTTGTGTTTTAAGCTCAAAACTCTAAGAAACTAAACATTACGAGAAGTTGTCCTACAGAAGTTTAGTGCCTGAACTGGTTACCCGGAGTGGTTCATGGAGATGAATTATCTTTTGACCGCTGTAAACTAACACAGCATCCCATCCTTATGTCTGCCCTATATAACTGCCGTGCCGAACAGTCCAGCAGATAGAAAATTACCAGGGAAATAATTTTAAATAGATTAATACTTCTGATATGTTATTCTGAGACCAGCCTACATGACACTGTACTTTGTTGAGTATCCCCGCACATGGGTTTTCAGGTTGTAAAGGCTGATTGTGTATTATTATTAGAAATCTAATTTTTTATTGCTCATCTTGGCTTAAAAATCAGCTCCAAAGTTGTTTTCTTTTGTTTTTTTAAATAAATGTAATGTGACAAAACAGAGCATCTACATTTAGAGCTTGAGGAGAGGGGACTATATTAGTTTAGAACAGTAAAATGGTGTCATTAAAAGCAGAAAATAATATCATAGCAGCAGTGAACCTACAGGAAATGCAAAGAAATCTAGTTAGCCGCAGAGGTTGCAAGGTGTGCTAATGTTTTTAGCACACAAGTTCATTGCTCAACTGCAGATGAGTTTTTCAGAGCCCGAACTACTTTTGTCTAGACTAAGTCTGTATAAGCAAAATAAAAGTAAAGGTTCTGTCTGTTCCACTATTGTGGCAAGGGGCCTAACTGCACCACGCTAACCGCATCATGTGGCTGGGTCACACTCCGTAGCTGGGTCAGGCTGTGGGTTCAATGTGGGAGCCCAGCTCCTGTCGTGTCTTGTTCTAACGTGGAAAAGGAAGGAGTCTGCTCTAGGCACAGTACCTACTTTGCAGGATGCAGCGTCAGCCTTCAGGGTTTTTTTTGTGTGCAGGGTAGCGGGAACATCGTTCTAGGTGTTTGTTAGGAAGGAAAAAAGGGAGCAGTAGCTAATTTTGTAAAAAATTGAGTAATCCATCAAAGTGACATTGGCAAAATGTTCAAACCTTGAGGTAAGGCATCAGCTTAGCCACGGAGCGTTGGTTTGCCCTCCATTATGCCTGCACTCTGAATGAGTGCGGGTGTCTGGAGAGGGGCAGCAGCTCCGTATAGCCCGGCACCCTCGCTGGGGGGGGGTCCGGGACACCCGGCCCGCGATGCGCAGTCGTGGAGAGCTGAGGACCGAGCCCCGCAGGCAGTCCCGGGGCGGGGGACGGGACGGGACGGGACGGGAAAGCCCCGACGGAGGCACCTGAGCCTGAGGAGCCTGCCCCAGAGCGCCGCAG
>JAAGNO010007063.1:41248-75868 GCA_033439905.1 Ceryle rudis
TGGGCCCCCTGCTCTGGGTGCCCCTGCTGGGTGGAGCAGGGGGGTGGCACCAGGTGAATCCCAGAGGTCCCTTCCAACTCCCACCAAGCGGCTCTGTGGTTCTGTTAGTGCTCTCCCAGCCCATGCAGTGTACTGGTTATTGCTGTGCTACCTTGGTCTGGATTCTGGAAGAAAAAATCTCCCTTTGCTTAGAGCTGTGCACACAGAATAAAGGATTGTTCTGGCTGCAGAGAGAGCTTCCTTGTAGGTCTGTGGTGAGAGGCAGTTCATAAATACAAAGAGATGGAGCACAAAGGAGCCATGGGATGACAGTGGCTTTCCAAGGCAGCAGCCTGTGCGTACCAGGTACTGGGTCTTGGCGTGACAGGGGAGGGCTTTGTGTGGGCGCTGTTGCTGTTGGACTCCAGAGGTGCGTTTGGGAATGTTTATGACAAACGGCTCCTGTGTGCGAGGGGCGGTGGGAGCAGCTGGAGCAATGCTAGAACAAAAGGCTGCTGTGCTACAGCCAAGGCCGACTGAGCAATTAATGGGCCTAGAAGGGTGGCTTTTCATGAGAATTGACTCAAGCTAGGTTTAGGAGAGTGGCTGAATGTCGTCTGGAGAGGGGTCTGACCACGCATATAAAAAGGAGAGCACAGGAATTACAGGGGAAGGAAGGGTAGGAAGGAAGGGTGCTTCCCACCTATTAAATCTCTTAGCCCATGGATATTGTTTCAGGGGAAATTCTTGCAACCTCAGTGCTCGAGATCCATCCATCCAGGCTGGACAAATCCCTGGAGAATGTGCTGTTGGGAGCAGTCCTGCAGCAGCCCCGGGGAAGATGATTCAACAGGGCCTCTTTCATCTTTGATTTCTGTGAACACAGTCTACATTTGTGCTGCCCCCAGATCCTCCCATTCATCACTGTCTGTGGCCAATGTTGATAGCAGCCTGTAAGCCCTTTGGGCGAGAGCAGGGAATGCTGGCTACCCCCTCCGCTAACAGGAGACTCGCTGAGGCTTCTTAGCACGTGCTGATGCGCAGCCAGCGTGGCCTGGGACAGTGCTGGTGATAAGCCCTTTCCTGGCTCTTGCTGGGCAAAGCCAGCGCTGTGCCCTGGCTGTTTGCCCAAGGCAGCCCAGAGCATGTTGCAGGAATATCAGAGGTCTTTCTGCTTCATTTGTAGCTCATTGAACTTTACTCCAGTAAATATGGGCAAGAGAGAGCCCAGCGTGGAAGGAAAATCCTGCCTCTACATGGACTCTGAAATGCACAGACTTCCATTTATCCTCTGCCATTCCAGCAGACTTTTTTAGCAAGCACTAAGTAACTTCAGTGCTCAGACCACTTTCCTGCCTGTCCTCCTTGACAGATGCAGCCTGGAGTCGCTATCCGAGCCAGAAGCTAACCATGTGCAACAAAAAGCCTGAGCACTCCTGCTCAGAGTGCCCTGCAAGATCCAGGGAGCTTTGAACTTGGACTCCGTGCTTAAAGACTAAAAAGCTAACCATTTAGGACTGATTTTATTTCCAGGGCTCAAAATAGAAGTTAAGCTCCTGTTTGTAAGCAGAGACAGGGTGAGGAGTGAGAGGGGGTCGTAAAAAAAGTCTTGCTCTGTTCACCTCCTGTAGAAATTGCAGTTTTGAGCCTTGTCTCTTGAAAAATAGAAGACTGCCCTTCCAGATAGTCCGTGCTGCTGCGTGCTCTGTGGGGACAGCTGCAGCTTAATGGTAAGTCCCTGCCTGTTCGGAGTCCGTCACACATTAAACTGATTGTGAGAATGGGGAAGGAAGAGGCTTCTTAAGTTTCCCATAAAGATCTTCCAGTGCAACTTATCTCTCTGAAAAAATGGAATCTGATTGCTTCTTATCTTTGCAATTATCCGGACAATTTCAGGCAGAAGTAAAATCACAGAATCTCATGTTTTCAGAGCCAGGCCTCATGACTGCTCTGTCATGATAAGGAAAAGACTCTCTCCGCTCCAGCAGCGATCTGAGGGCCCTCATTAACCCGGAGAAGTTCATGTGTGAAGTCAGAGCTTGTGCAGTTTTTGCTACTCCAGGCACGTAAAACTGCTGTTCTTCTAAGAAAGATCTGGGGACTCTGAAGCGTGCTCTTTGGCCTCAAAGCACCCCAGAGAAATCCTGTTATTCCTGCACACGTGCTCTTCACCTGTCCCTGTGGCAGAAGGTGCTGGTGTGACAGAAGGTGCCTTGCTGACAATCTGGCATATTGGCTTAAACCCGCTGGCGCTGAAGCCCAGAGGGTAGTCTGGGAGCACAGGAGCAGGGTGGGAATGGTCACTCTGCTGAGGGTCAGGCAGTGGGGACAGTCATCCCTTCCAGCAGCTCCCTAGTGTCCCAAGTGTTTGGAGCATTTTGCTTTATTCCCTCCCCCTCTGGCTGCTTCCACCATGGGTGGCTGCCTGTTCCACGGCCGTTCTCGCACCAGCTCCGACAGGAGCAGTCGCAGGATCTCTCTGAGAGCAGGGGGGTAAAACCCAGCCGTTCCCAGGAGAGCTGTGGGCTGCTGCCCGGCTCTCTTGCCTCTCATGCGCTCAGGGTCTGATGTGAGTGATGGGGGTTCTGTGCTCACAGCTGTCTTGGGGCTATTCCTCACGCTGCAAAGGCTCTTTGTCTCATTCAAAGCCATGACCTCATTTTAGAGACAGAAAACAGAGAGGGAGAAACCCACCAACCTGCCAGTGGAGGTCAAAGGGCTTGCTGAGAGATATGTTAGCATCAAACTTCTCCGGCAGGGACACAAATAACTGGAATTGCAGACCAGAAAATTACCATGAAAAAATGGACTAACTACCATGTGATTACAAAAGAGCCCATTAGTTCTGTGTGTGTCTAGGATTCAAAGTATATCCTTTGAGGAAGAGCATGAGGTCATGCTCCCAAAACTTTCAAGCAAAAAGGACTGCCTAAGTCTGTGCCTGGTGCCTGATGCTCTCCAAGGACTGCCGTGCGTGGACTTCGAGCTGGTTGCTCCCCTCCCTCTTTCCTCGGCACGGACCTTGGCACAGTTACTCTGGCAAGCTGAGGGAAGGTTGGATTTCAGCGTTAGGGTGGCAGCAGCTCCCACTGCGGTTAAATTTGTCAGAGGCCTCAGTGCTGCGTTCTAATCCGCCCGCTGGGGCACTGCAGGGGCTGACGGACACCCCCTCAGCCGGCGCGCGGCCGTTTGGCTCCGCAGAGCTCCCAGCCGCTGCTGGCCCACCATCCGTGGTTGACGGTCTGGATTTGCAGCCTCGCGTCTCGGTGCCAGCCACGGCCTTTGCTCTGGCCCCTGGATTTTGCTACTACATCAGAACTGTCCTCTCCACCCCGAGGCTGGTCCTGAGACTCAGCTGGCCCCGTGACTGCCACAGCTTTCTGAAGAAAGCCAGAAATGATGAGGCTCTACTGTGGGGTGGAGGTCCTAGAGCTGCCTTGGAGCCGCCGCATGCTGGAGACAGGAGGAGTTGAAGTTCAGTGTTGGCTTCCGAGGAGTCACATGTCCCGTTACGCAGCGTTTGTGCTTGAGTTGGAAACAAGATGTTCCAATTTCACTTCCCATTTTCCCCGCCCTGTGAGCTGGCATTGCAGAGTGGACACACTAGAGCAGCAAGGGTCCCTGCCTTCCCACCTCCCCTCTCTTAACAGATGGGCAAATCACTCTCCATCTACTCAGCGCTAGTGATTAAACCCCAGAAGCTGCGCGTCGGTGTTTTCAGCACGGAGGTGACCTGTGCAGCACGCAGCGGGGCAGCCGCTGTGCTCTCTGGGTGCACTAACAGCCTTCCACCTGAACTGGTTTGCTCTTCTCTTTGCCAGTTCTGGTTTGTGGGGTAAGTGCTTTACACCCGCCGGTCGGTTCTCCCTAAGAAGGATTGGAGTAAAGCAGACCTGTGACATCCCACGTTGTCACTTAGGCAGAGCTGATGGATGGAGGACTTCATAGCCCTGAACAGGGTGGTGGTGGCCTCCCAGAAGTTCACGTGTGATTTTTAGGAGGCTGCAGTGGAAGAAAATACACATTTGATGTCCACAGAGGTGTTCGTGGAGGTTTGGTGAACGTGGTCTCTCTTTGGCTTCACTTTGCCTGGGGGCCCACCAGGGAAGATGCTGTGAGCCCTAGAGAAGCCTGGCCTCTGCGTTAGGGGTTCTGCAGGGGGCTGGAAGGACTGTCGGGCTGCAGGTCTCGGGGGACTGTCTCGGGTGACATCATGGGGTGACAGTCCTACAGCCTGTGGCCAGCGGCACTGCCGGACCCCAGCCCTGGTCCCCTGGCAGGCGAGGGTCCTGCGGCTGGGTGCAGACTCTGCCTTTGCCAGCATCGCCTCTGCTCAGGAGGTGTCCGTGGGTCCGTCCAGGCGCAGCAAACGCATCGCAGAGCCCCGGTGCCCGGCTGGGCGGGAGGTGCAGCCCGGCCTCAGCGTTACCAGTATCGGGCCGGCTCCGCTGCGGGCTCCTGGAGGGGGGGTTCCGAGCCACCTGTTGGAGCATCACCCAAGGGGAGGCTGCTGCCCTTTTTAACAGTGTCCATCTATTTTTCCTCGCTCCTCGCTTCCCGGTATTCCCTTTACAACCAGCCCATTGTGCTGTGGGCTACAGCAGCTGGGTGGAGTGTTTCAGGCTCAAGTGTAATTTCAGTGCCTTTAAAAGCCTTTGGAAGGCTGGGGGTTTTTTTTCCCTTTTTTTTTTTCCTTTTTTTTTTTTTTCCCCTCCTGAAGAGGACAGCAACGCCAACAAGGGATAATTTGATGGATTACTCTGCGGGGCTGAGGGGCTCTCCTTAATCCCCTTTGTGGGCCTGTTTGACTAGACGCGTAGCAGAAGCCCCCAGCCTCAGGCAGAGAAAAGGCGGCTCAGCAGGGTGGGTTTTACACACTGACATATAAATACGGGCCCCGGTCATGTGGTGCCGGATATAATCTGTGCCCGTTACTGTGCTGCGGAGAAGGGGGGCACCCAGAGGGGGCTTATTTTTTCCCTTTCCCGTTCAATTTACATTTTTATTCTTCTGCTAAAAATAATAAAAAAAAAAAAAAAAGAAGAGGGGGCGGGGGAGAGGCTGACTCAGACCAAATGCCAGGGTGATGGGCACAGTATTTAAACACTAAAAATGAGCTCAAGTGAAAAGCAGAACTAGATCGTCTCTCATTTCCCCTCCTGCTCCAAAACAGGGGCTTCTCTTATGAATAAAAGCAAGAGCTCGGGTCACGCAGCAGCAAAACAAAGCTGTAGCTCTACATCAGAGCCAGCCAACCTTGTCTGGAGGCCTGGTGCTGTTTACAGCAGACCTGACACCGACTCAGGAAAGAGTGACTAGAAGGAGTGAAGCTCTTGAGAACGGAGGCTGAAAATGCTGCTGCTGCTTTGGCTGCTTTGCTTTGTGTGAGTCTGCTGTGTGCTTAATGAAGTTTGGTAGTGAGCAGGTAAAATGCTGCGAGGCCATCCTATGGTGTGAGAGGCACAAGCAGATCCACTGCGGTTCCTTCAGCCCAGTCTGAAGATCCCTGGGCCGCCGAGCTCCGCTATGGGATGCTTACCTGTCCTGCATCGCATCGCAGCTGAACTTGGCCCTCTGGTGCAGCCCCTGCTGGAAATGGGGCTGAGTTACAGACCAACAGGGCAAGGTTTCAGCCCTTCAGCCACAACCCCGGCTTGTCTGCAGAAAGCGCTGTGCCCAGCCCCTCTCTGCACCCTGTTCTGTCTTGGCCACGCTGCTCCTGGCGTGGACCACAGCAGGATCTCCCAGTCAGCCTGTTGCTGCTGCTGGGTTAACATGGCACCGCCGCCTGCCAACCGCAGGAGAGCTAAAGACACCCGCTGGCATGGCCGCGTGTGCTGGGCTGGTGATGTGTGTCGCTTTGAGAAGCGTGGCAAGCTCCAAAAGTGTCGCTGCGGCCTCTGCTGAGTCAGTGACCTCGTTAGTCAGACAGGCGGTTCCTGTTTGTACCGACGAGGGTAGGAGGAGGAGGACGGGCTGGGACTGGCCACTCTTTGCTGCTGTATCTTTTCTGCTGGTCAAACAGACAGGCATGGGAGCTGAGGCAGCCAGAGCCTGGGAGAAGGGCTCCTGCCAGGAGCAATTCCTTTGGCTGCCAGAGGAAGAAGCAGACTGTGGGATAGGAGGTCAGTGGAGCTCGTGGGCTGCCCTGCTGTCCGACGTTCACGTAGCAGAGTGAAGATAAAGCGTCTGTTAGAGCTGTTGGCACGGATCCTGGAAGGGGTGCAAGATACCAGTAATGTGCAGGGTGAAGGACAAGCAGGACAGATCTCTCTCCTCCCTGGGAAGCATCCTCTCTGCTTTGTGATAGCAGGGCGAGGGCAGTGGGCTCGGAAAGCATCCTTTCCTAACTCCTGTTCTTAACAAATATTTCGACCTTCTCATCCATTTCATAGGGACCTTCATTTCCCTTCCCCTGGTGCCTTTGCTTTATCCAGGTGATGAATGGCTTGGTGAGACAAGAGCTTTGCTCAGCCTCTGAATGGCTGCAGTCTGGTTTAGTGGTGGATGCAGCCCCCTGAAAATCAGCCTCTAGCTGCCGGTGCTTAAAACTCAGCCCCTTCTTCCCTCTTTGGCTTCTTCCTTTGAATGGACAGGCTGGAGATGGTGGTGAACTGCCTCCCGTCTGGGCACGTGTGTCCATTGGGTCAGGCTGTGCATTGGGCAAGCAGCGAGCACAAAAGGACCTGAGCTAAGCTCTGGCTTCTGGATGGCCCTAGAAGCGGGATGATCACGTCGTAGGTGCCGCAGCGAAGCAATTGCAGTGTGGTAGGAAAGAACTGTCCCCCAGCCCTGACAAATTCACACGTCTCCCTTTGAACTGAACTGCGTGGAAGGTTCTGATCTGTGCTGGGGACCTGCCCCTTCTCGTAACTCTGGACACATCTGTAGCATTCAGCGTTTGTCCTGAGTTAATGTACCCTGGTGTCTGGGCTGCCGGGACTGCTCCGTGGGGTGAGGGAGGGGATTTCAAATGGGTTGAGGCACCCAGGTCTTCCTTGTTCTTGTCTGAGGGGCTTTCCACCCGCTGCTGCTCTTGCCCTGAGCTGATATAATGGAGCCCCTGAGCTCAAAGGAAACGCAGAGTTAATTCAGAGAGACTAAATAAATGGCGTTCTCCCATCCCCGCTTAATGACCGCTCCCCTCTCCCCGCACTGTGAATGGGGTCAAGGAGATTTGGGAGGGGAGGGGGAAGGGGAGAGGGTCAGGAGGGGTCAGGTGAGTTTTCCATTCCATCCCGCGCGGGGCTGCCAGAGCTATTCTCCATGGTGTATTTCACATTCAGCTGCAGTGAATGGACACTGATAGCTGTGAAAGGATCTGGCGCTGGATGAACAGCCCTTCCCCAAGCGCTCGCTCTTGTGCTCTCTCCCACCCTTTCTTCCAAAGGGCTTGCAGGGAGCGGGGAATTAATAACATTCGTAAAGAGCCCCTTGGACGGTTGGAAATGTAACGTCGCGGCTATGAATGGAAACCCAACGGTTAGCAATAGCCTTTGCCCTCCACTCTCGCTGCTGCCTCTCGGGAAGAGGTTCCTGCCTCAAACCTGTTGTACCACAGGTACCGCGGGTCCGTGTCACCTGGGTGACAGCCCCTGCCCGAGCTCCCTGCGTGGCACCATCTCCTGCCTCCAGCACCCGCCGGTGCCAGCTGCCTCGGATGCTTCTCCTAAAAGCTGCAGCTTTTCCTTTGCCGAGGCAGGGGCTTTGGGGGGTAATTTTCTCCCGTATAAGACAGGACTCAGGTTATGGCAGAGCCCTGGCAGGTCACAGATAGTTAATGAATCTAATTCTCTGTTTTCCAATCATTACTGTGGCTGTTTGTTGAACTGTGGGGTAGGTGCACGACTGCCATAAATCAGAGAGGCTGGTACCGTGTTCAGTAACATCTCTTGGCCCTTCTGCACCCGTGTGAGAGACTGGAAGGATTATGGAGTGGCTGGATGTGGATTCTTCTGAGGAATAAAGGCGTTTTTCTCTGCCATGTAACTGCACCCATAGTTTATTTTTAAAATGTCTGTCCCTCAATCTTCATTCTGTGCGCGTGCTGTTCAGATGCGATTACTGGTGTGATCTGATGTTGGAGAGATTTGGGGAGATTGGGAGGAGAGACTTCCTTCAGTCTTTGCTCGTGCACGTCCACCAGCACCCGGCACACAGTCCACTTCCTTCAGGTGTCTCGGGGTGTGTTTCTTCTAAAAGTGAAAGCTGTGGCTCAGAGCCCGTTAGCGAGGGCACAGAGCAGCGTCTGCGCCGGCTGAGAGGAAGCGGGAAGTGAACTTCTCCTGGTGTGGCTTCGTGTAAATGAGTCCGTACGTCTGACATCACCGGGCAATTCTGCCCCGCTCCACGCCTGTGTCTGTGCACTTGCTGCTGCTTTTCTCGGATTCAGATTGTAGGTTTCCTCAAGTGGGGCCCAGCTGCGGCTCTGTAGCAAAACTTTTTTTGTCAAAACTTTTTCTGTAGCATGTGAGCCTGGGTAGATGGCAGAGGGTCTCCTGCTCTGCCTGGCTGGGTGGCAGAGGGTCCCCTCCTCTGCCTGGGTGGGTGGCAGAGGGCCCTCTCCTCTCTGATTGCCTTTGTCCAGTAATGTGCAGCCTTGCTCCTGCCCCAGGACCCGCCCTCCTACCTGGCTGCCAGGTGAACCAGCCTCCCAGAGTTGATCTGTTGGTTCTCTGCAGAGAGAAGAAAGGAAAAGTTTGGTTTGCAAGCTTAAAAGTAAAGGAAACCCTGGGTTTGAAGGTGCTTTAACTTCTCCTTGTGGAGGGAGAAGAAGAGAGGAGGAAGAGCCTTAACGCTCAGTAGCAGATGCTGTCCCCATGGCACAGCAGCTCGGTGAGCAGCTGTGAAAAAGCCCCACACGTGGCTCCCTTCTGCTTCTGCGTTCAGGGAACCTGGCACACGGGGCTGGTGTGCCCCTTTTCGGGGGGCTGTCTGTTATCCTTGTCAAGGTGCTTGGCATTGTGCTCCAGAGGGAAGGACAAATACTGTCCCGATTGTAGAAGTTTGGGGAAACTGAGGCCAGAGGGCAAGAAGTGCCTGCTGTTGTGCAGCTTTTGGACCAGCCCTCCCCCCCAGCCCCCATCTGACTGTGAAACATCTTCCCATCCCAAGATGCCAAATCCCAGTGGACTGGACAGGCTGTTGCCAGTTTAATCAGGTGTGATGTGCAAATGCTGCTATGTTAGTGCAGGATCTCCCAGCTAGGAGATGGTTTCCCTGACTCCTTCCACATCAGGACAAAGTTGTAGAGCACCAGACCCCGACCAGTCCTCCTGCAGAGTCTGACAGATAAATTGTCCTGGGAGACACGAGCCGTTTAAATGAAGTGTCTGGTCCTGCTGCTGGCACTGCCATTTAGAGCCAGACCATCGCCTGCAAAATGTCAGGGAACCGCATTGTCTTTGATAAGAAAACAATGATCCCACGAACTGACTCTCTCTGTGGGCTCTCTGCGAAACGCCAGCTCGTCACAAGGGAAGGTGACAGATCTGAACGCCAGGGCAGGGCTTCGGGCAAAGTTCAGATGCGAGTTGGCAGCCGGAGTTTCCTCCTGCGCCGGTTCGGGGCAGGGGTGGCAGTGCCGTGCGCACGGTGAGTTCGTGGGGCTGGCACCCGCAGCCCCTGGGCGCGAGGGGCCCAGGAGAGGCCGTGGTGCCAACAACGCTCCAGCGCTCAGGGTTATCGGGAGGCAGGGAGGGCCCTGAAACCAAACCCGCGTGTTCCTGCGGCTCGGTTTCACCTCTGCTTCCCCACACACCGGTTCAGGAGCTTTTCCCCAGTGCTTCGCACCCAGACTGGGCTGGCTGCGGAGAGCGGAGCTGGGCAGAGCCGCAGGGATCACCATCCCTGCTGTGTGCCGAGGAGGTGAGTCCTGCCATCTGGCTTCCTTTCAGCCTGGCTCCTGCGAGCCTCATGGATCTTCCTTCTGCACCCCTCTGCCCCTGACCTTGCAGATCAACGATTCAGTTGATTTTCCTACTCTGCCCTGGCATTTCTTCCCAGCTAAGCCGTCTGTCTCTCTGTATTCCGTGAACAAAATAAAAGTAATGGATGGGTACTGGGACAAAACGCAGTTTAAATGGGAGAGGGTTCATCGTCTGCTGCAGCCGTCTCTGTGACCTGATTGCCGTTGACAGCTTCGTATCTCTGGCTGCGCGTGAGCATTGCCTCTGGGTGCACTGGGATCTGGTTTTTTGTTAAAGCCTCTGAGAGTGTGGAAGGGGGAAGAGACGGATCTGCTCCTCCCTACCGGTAAGAAATTCAGCCTCTTTGCCTTCACCTGAACTTCTCAGCTGCTCGGGGAGGTGGACAGATTCCGGCTCCCTCCCCGGTACTAAAGATGTTGCTGTGATAAAAGGGAAGAAACACATATTTTTCCTCTGTGTGTGTGTGTGAGAGACATCTTTACTTCATGTTTGGGGCTTACCCTGAGGTAAGGCCCCTCCGTAAGCCCTCCAGACCCCGGACTACAGCAGGCAGTGAACATCACATCTCCTTTCAAGGTGTAGCTCAGAGTGATGGTGTCTCGGTTAATTTTGGCTTGTCTGCTTCCTCTCACTAAGGGCTCCTGCTGCTGGAGCTGGAGGGCTGCAGCTTAAATTCCTATCCCCAGCCTGTCAGCCAGCTGGGCACCCATCACAACCGAACAAGGCCGAGACATCCTGTGTCTAGCCCACATCTAAGCGAGGTGGTTGCTGCCCCCAATTGCTTCCTTGCAGATAGGGTGCATCTGAAGTAACGCTGAGCGTATCTGGGGCCTCCGAGTATCCCTTTGAAGCCTTGTCTAGTGATTAAAGGAAAACCCTCGCTCTTCCCCCTCTGCCATTAGGTTGCTGTTTGACCTTGGGCGAGTCATTTACATGTTCGCAGTTGTTAAAAGGAGATATCTTGTGACAGTCAGAGGTCTCGGGCAGAGTGTGGAGGGGGAAGGTGAGGGATCCTGGAAGGAAAATAATCAGTCCTTATTGTGTGTAATTGGCAGCCTGTCAACTCCTCAGCTCAGAAGCTGTGCCTCTCCTCTGCAGCAGCCAGGGGTGGAGAGCTTTGCTCGCATCCACCAAGCATGGCCTCCAGCGCTGGTTGCCTCAGCTGCTGAGGAGGAAGGAGCGTTGACCTGGAGACCTTCCCTGTAGGAGCCTTTTCCTCTCCCCTGTAGTCGAGGCAAAGAATTCAAAGTGGGGCCGGGCTGTAAACTGGGGTTTCACCTCGTTTCTTCTAATGGGTTCGCTCTCTGCAGCTAGGCAGGAGAAGCTCTGTCCCAGCGGGCTGCTCTGGCAAGGGAGGGGGTGTAGAGGCCGGTACACAGCTTCCCCGCAGCCAGGGAGGGAGCAAGTGGAGATGAACTCCTCCGCCTGCATCTCTCACGTTCTGTTCAGCCTCCCTCATCCAAAGGGCCCACGGCGCTTGGGGCTGCACTGTGGTGGGACAGGAGGCAGAAGCTTCTGTGCAAATGGGGAGCACACTGCAAAGTCCAGGAATGGGTCACAAGCTGAAACATGTTCAGGGCAGTGGGACCTGTTGTGACTCGTCCCCGCAGAGAAACTCGGCGGTGGCTCATTTAGGGTGACAAGTTAGACCATGTGAGTCCTGAGAATAGGTAGGCTCATTAGTTAGTAAGGCATCTGTAGCCCCTGTCCTGATCTGGTGGCCTCTCCCCTCTGAAGAAGGCTGGAGGGAGGGAGCACGTTACAGGGCAAATAAATGACTCAGACTAATGAGTAAGGTAATTGCCATTCACTGTTAGTTGAGGCTAAAGTGGGTCAGGTTTGTTTGTGAAACTCTGTGGAGGCACCATCTGTTCTCCGTGCCCCATCTCAGAGGCTGGAGACAGGACTTGGGTGAAACTGGTTCTCTGGGAGCTTGCAGAGCATCGCGGAGGATGCCCCGGGCGTTAGGCAGAGGTGTGGGTCCGCAGAGGTGACCCCTGTGACTGCAGGGGACTGCCTGCAGCCCTCAGCCTTGAAAGGGACTCTCAACTGATTCCCTGGGAGAGGGGACCCTAACTGCTCTGTCTCTCTGCTACAACTGCCCATCTGTAAGGTGAGGCTGGACATGGTGCCGAGAGGTCTCTGGAGCTCCCTTAGCCCGAAGGCAGGATTGGATTTTCCCAAAGCGTGACTGACAGGTGCCTGTCTCACCTGTCCCGAGCCCTTGGAGAGAAACCTGGCACCAATGTCGCTCGTGTCTTTTAACCCCACGGCTCTCCCAGATGTCCTCTCTTCATCCTCCTGTGCCTGCAAGCCCCTTGGGATGGGGACTGACTCTTTCAGTGATGACGTGTCTGTGTGATACCTGGTTTTAGCCCTTTCCCCTGCCCTGGACCCCACTGTGTCTAACAAGCTCTCTTCTCTCAGACCACAGCATGTGAGCAGAAGGGGAAGACTGGAGCAGGATCCCTGCCTGCCCACGCCCGGACTCAACGTTGCTGGGGCCACATCTTGCAATAAGAGGAAGAGGAAAAGACGGTTCATTCACCATCGCTAAAAATGGGAGGCAGCATCTGTCCAGCAGACCAGGAAGGGAAGCTCCAGACCTTGCCTGTGGGGCATCCCTGGGAGTGCTGCAGCCAGAGCGACACAACCCTCTCTCAGTAAAGGGTGTCGGGGCAGCATGGCTCAGAGGGCCTGGGGCAGCATGTTCTTCCACAACCACAAGACCCAGCTCCTGCTGGTCAACTCCCTGACGTTCGGCCTGGAGGTCTGTCTGGCTGCTGGGATAACCTACGTGCCTCCACTGCTGCTGGAAGTGGGGGTGGAGGAGAAGTTTATGACCATGGTTTTAGGTAGGCAGTTGTTCTTTTGTCTTCAAGGTGCTTGTTTCCCCTTTGGCTCTGGAGGGCAGGGGCAAACAATGGCATGGAGGCTCGTCTGCGCAGGGTGCTTGCAGAGCTGCTCTTATTTCAAGGGCAGCCTTGCGTTTGGAGGAGGGGGCTGTGACCCACTGAAGGTTACCGAGTTCCTGAAGCACCCCAGCCTTTTTCTACAGTGCATACAGACAAGTGTCCTCCAGGTCTGTCCCTGTAACACCACCTCCTTTCTCTTTTCCAGGGATAGGACCTGTCCTTGGCTTGGTTTTTGTCCCTCTGATCGGATCCGCCAGCGACCACTGGCACAGCAGCTACGGCCGAAGGCGACCTTTCATCTGGGTGCTTTGCCTGGGAGTCCTGCTGAGCCTCTTCGTCATCCCCCACGCCGGCAGCCTGGCCAGCCTGTTTGCCCTCAACACTCGCCCGCTGGAGATCACCTTCCTCATCCTGGGCATCGGGTTGCTGGATTTCTGCGGCCAGGTCTGCTTCACTCCGCTGGAGGCCCTGCTCTCAGACCTCTTCCAGGAGCCAGACCACTGCCGCCAGGCCTTCTCCATGTACGCCTTCATGATCAGCCTGGGGGGCTGCATCGGCTACCTGCTTCCAGCCATTGACTGGGGTGGCAGCTTTCTGGCCCCCTACTTGGGAGGGCAGGAGACCTGCCTCTTCAGCCTCCTCGCCATCATCTTCCTTGGCTGTGTGCTGGCCACGCTCTTCGTGACAGAGGAGGCAGCCACCCAGGCAGATGTTCTGGATGGCCCCGCGCTGAAGGACGCTCCCCCGAAGGCCTCACCTCCTGCCTGCTGCTCTTGCCAGCTCTCCAGGAGCTCATGTCTCCCGCAGGCCAGGCACGTGATGCAGGCCCTGAGAAACCTCTGCACGCTGGTGCCGCGGCTTCACAGCCTCTACTGCCGCATCCCCAAGGTCATCCGGCGCCTGTTTGTGGCCGAGCTCTGCAGCTGGATGGCACTCATGACTTTCATGCTGTTCTACACAGACTTTGTCGGGGAAGGGCTGTACCACGGTGTCCCCCGAGCCAAGCCAGGCACCGATGCCAGACGCCACTACGATGAAGGTGAGAAGTGAACCAGCTGCCCTGAGGCCGCAGCACCTGCTCCCTAGGACAGGAGCTTTAGTGAATGGGCTCAGCTCTGCTAGGAATGCAAAACACGCTACGGGCAGATAGACTTAGTGCAGATGGGTCAGGAAAAAACATTCCCCTGTGGCCTCCAGAGCATTGCACAGTGGAGCAAACACCTCTTTGTCTTCTGAGGTGCCCAGCACAGAACTAGATGTGGGATCACAGCCCTGGCCCGGGGCTGTATCGTTAAGTGGTAGAACAGCCTGGCAGGTTGCACACTGAACAGGATGTATCCGGCTCTGTCCGCAAGCTGTGGGTGCCGCTGCCAGGTCCTTTCACTGCTTTTTCCTCCTTTTGAAATGCAGGGTGATGGTGCTCCCCATCTCTCGGAGAGCAGGGCTTGGAAAGCCAGGACGTGTTCAGCAGCAGTGAGGTGGGCTTTGCTGCATCTTCCTGTCCTGCTGCTGTGGGGCTCCCATCTCAAAGTCATATCTGGGGAGCCCTCGAGCAGCTTCCCCAGTTCTCACCCCTGTCTCCAGTGCTTTCTGACGGTGCTCGCCACTGGAGTCTGTGGCTGCCACGTCCAGACCGTGGGGTGCCGCTCGCTGCGGCGCGGTACCTGCTCGCTGTCGTGGCCGGCTGTCCCGTGTTGGCCGCAGTGTTGCGCCAGAGCCTCCACTCGCTGTCTGGCCCTTCTTCCCCTCTCCCTGAGCTAAGTCTTTTATTTTCAGAGGCACCTTCCTGGCCCTCCTCCTCCAGCTGGCCGTGTTGCCCTCTGAGTTTTCCACTGGCTGCCTCGGTGAGCCCTGCAGTACACTGCCTCTTTGTGCCGAGGGGCTGTTTAACTTAGAGAGAGCTTAATTATTATTTAACACTTGCACTGTATAGCTTCCAGCAGGTCAGGCCTCCATTGTGCTGGCTGTCATAGAAACACACGTTGAGTAATGATCCTTGCTCCAAAGAGTTAATGGTTTTAATTCCCTGAAATCTGATAGACCTTTGGAAAGGGTAAGGTCCGGATTGCTGCCGCATACTGCAGTCATTCAGTGGATGGCGTGTACTTTACCTTGGCTTAAGCACAATTCCTTGTTCCTTTTGTTCTGTTGCTCGTTTTCACATCAGATAACAACAGATCCTGGTTCATGAGCGGGTGACAGATCTTGGGTCAAGGGGTAGGAAGGTGCGAACAATGACTTCTAAAGACAAAGAGTGGCATTTGGATTCCCGTTGCCCATCCGGTTAGACTGGGGTGCTGCTGGTGGAGGGTGGGAGCTGCGCTCTGGCCGGTGCGGCCCTGAGATACGTTAGGTGATGCCGCTCTGATGCTGCTCTGCTTCCTGACCCAGCCGCGTAGCTGTCAGGGCTGTTTGCGGCTGTGCCACCCTCGGCGTGGACTGCGCTGAGTCAGGCTCCAAAGGGCACCCAAAGGCGCTCGGCTGTGTGAAGCCCGGGTGCAGTCAGGGCAGTGTCTCACCGCCTCTGCTTACCCGCAGGTGTCCGGATGGGTAGCTTGGGCCTCTTCCTGCAGTGCACCACATCCATCTTCTTTTCGACAATCATGGACAGGATGGTGAAGCAGTTTGGGACGCGGACAGTCTACCTGGCCAGCGTGGTGTTCTTCCCCGTGGCCGCCTTCGTCATGTGCCTTTCCCACAGCGTCACCGTTGTCACCATCTCCGCTGCTCTGACAGGCTTCACCTTCTCTGCACTCCAGATCCTGCCATACACACTGGCATCGCTGTATCACCACGAAAAACAGGTAGGGATCTGCTCCGGAGGCTGCTGTGCTGGGGAGCTGTGAGGACAGCTTGGCCAGCCCCTTGTAGCTGGCACAGTCGTTTCAGCCCCTGAGAGAGAAACACGGGCCTGTGTGCAAAGGTCTTCCACACGTGCCTCTTGTCTCCAGGCTGTGTCTTCTCCAAAGTTTCATCTGAAATGGAGGAGACAGGAGAGTTTTGCATCTCCTTCCTTAGGCGGCCCCTGCTCGCAGCAAGCATTATGCAGGTTTACAAAGTGGGGAGTGGGGAGGGTGGGAGCTGCTCCGTAGGGCGAGAGGGTCCGGTAACGGCCGGTCCCGCAGCCGGAGGAGAGGTCGTGGTGGGCTCGGCCGACCGTGCTGTGCTCAATGACATCCCTGGGTGAGCGTCCAGGTGGGTGCTGCGGAGCCCTTCGCTTCGCTTCAGTGCTGCGTTATCAGCGTGGCAGCAGCTCCTGGGCTGGCTGTGCCGCAGATGCTGCTCTGCTCGCAGCGGCTGCTTTTGCTTCATAGGTGGATGCAGTTAGGAAACGCTTAGTAGATTTTCTGACTTGTGTTGCATAACTTCATATATCAACAAGCCTCGCCAAGGTGTGTTGACCAAGTGAGAGATGGTCCACTGACCTGAACTTGGCTGCTGTAAGCTGGCTCAGCACGGCACGCCTACAAGCAGGGCTGATAAACTAGCTTGCTTTTAAATATAAGTACTTAGTGGCCAGCCTCGGATGGGTAAAACAGGTCCTAATGTGCATCACATGCTGTGGTACTGGCATTTTGTAGCATTAAGGAAAGCTTAGTGCTGCACAATGAATAGAATGTGGACAATATGCTTGTTCTGGGGTTTGTTACTTCTCTGCTATACGTTTATTGATACTGGCTCTACTGGAAACTAGCAGTTACCCTTCCTGTTACAGTTCTTCCTAGGAATTTTACATCAAATATTTCTCAATCATGTACAAGGGTCCTGTAAAAAAAAACAACCAGCCATAAGGAGCTTCTGCATCAGAGAAATGTTGTGTCTGTTCCTGCTTTACAGCCAGCAGGACCGAACCATGGAGAAGCAACGTACCTGGGATTAGACTGCAGGGAGATAAATCCCCTGTCTCTAGCCCCACTTACTTGTATAAGAACTTTAAAGTGTGGATTTGGAAATCAGAGAGTTACACTCTCATTTCTTCTAAAGTCGATGGGAGTTAGATACCTGATTCCCTTAATGCCTTTGAAATTCTTGTAGAGCAAACAGTCTTGTAGAGTGTTACGTAGAAGTAATTGAAAGATCAGCCCACATTGACAAGCTAGTTAATGTGGTCTGCAAAGAAAATACCTTTAAACTTGCCTAGGTCTCAGTAACTGACATGGGAGCCTGATGACAAGGACCCATCTAAAGATCCCAATGTCAGCTTAAGAGTCTTAGTAATCAGCTTGGGAAGCTACAACCAAGGAGCTGGATAAAGATGCAATTAAGGTTGCAACAAAGTACTGGGATACATTGCAGTTCCCTGCTGTGATAACTGAAGAGCTGCCCGTGGTTCTTTACTACCACTACAGTGTGGCCCTAAAGAAGGAATGAAAGAACAAATATCTTGTCCTTTTCATTTTCTAACCATTTATATTCACTCTCTGCATGGACCCTAAATATCCTGGCAAAATTCCAAGCAATAATACTTTTTGTTTCTTTGTTTGTTTGTACAATTAGGCTTTTCAGTATTGCATTGCACAAGGGACAACAGAATAAACTTTTCCACTTCTTCATGATCCGTCTCAGCTTGTGGAGAGTTGGGCAGCTTTAGAAGTCCCTGACTGCTTATCCTGGTCAGTGCAAACACCCTGCTTTGAAAGCATCACATCTGAGCCTTCAGCATTGCGTAGACAACATGTTCAGACACTCTCAAGTAAGAGGAGGTAACTTAAGAAAAAACAGTTCTTGAAAATCCTGTCACAGGTATAATACAGTTCTGAACATCCTCAGGAAACAGTAGTTCTAGTGCAGCAATTGCGTTTCTCTTCAGAGCGTGCATAAAATGAAATACCTGATTCTGTAAATACCTTAGCTGTAAGTCATTGGGAAGTATGCCCCAGGAAGATACACAGACCAGAAAGATGCAATGGAAAAATCATAATTTTATCTTTAAATGGAATATGAAAAAGTCTCGTCGCTTCCACCACTGCCAGCACAGCCAGTAATGACAGGATCTACCTCACTGCGTAAAGGACCTGCCAGCTTACAGCCAAAGGCTCACAAGCTCTAGAAAAAATGCATTGTGGAGTTTGACATGTGGCTGCTGAGCACACCCAGTGCTTTTTGACTCCAGTTCTGAAGGAGGTTGAGGAGGATGATAGTTCGGGATTGCTGGTGATGAGAGGAGGCAGCAGCAGCTGGCTGTGCTGGAGCAGTTGGCTGTGCCGTGCCAAATCAAGCAAGTTTTGAGGTGGGGGCGTCTGCTTGGCTGTTGCTGTTGCAGGAGGATTCCTGCCATGTGGAGGAAAAAAGATACCTTCCTGTATAGGAACAGAGATTGGGAAAGAACAGAATTCTTTGCAGTTTTCTCTTGTTTCCTTCCCATTTGATATAATACGTAGTCAAAGTCAGAGTCAGTCCCACCCTCTTCCCCTGCTACTCACGCGGCATGGGGAGGAGAGGCTGTGAGTGCCTCCTTGCTGGGCACGATGAGGAAACCTCTTCCTTTTCACAGGCGCTGCCCTTGTATAGTGTGGAAAAGTAGATAAGTAGGTCCTGGAGGAATTCATGTAGAGGTGCTGCAAACAGCAAGAAAAACCTCTCTAACTCTTTGCTCACTGGCATGGTTTTGGGAGATGTTCAGACTTTAACACAAATCCCTTTAATTAATTAAGACCTGATCACCTTGTGGCTCTTACCTGTCAAAACTGGAAAACTACTTTGGGTGAAGATAGAAGTAAATGTGATGCATCTACCACATGGTTTTAACAAAAAACTGAAAAATTACTTTGAAACAGGAGAGCTGCAGTAAGACACCTCTGTAATAAAGAACACATTTAGGCCAAGGTTCCATACCAGGCTGAGCTGCCCTAAGGTGCTGCTGGCCACCGCTGGACAGCTGCACGTCCCTGTGCCTCTCCCTGCATGTGACCACCACTGCTCTTGTGTTGCCACTGGTGCTCATCGGAATGTGTGGTAGCCGGTTCAGAAAACTAAAATATCACAAATCTGATCTCATTAAAAAATAGTGAATTGTTTCCTGCCCGATGGGCTTGCTCACGCACGCTCTGCAGGAGGAGGGGCAGAGATGTGCAGTCAGGGGGAAGGAGAGAAACAGGACTCTGGCTTTGGCAGCAACTGGAAAGTCATGCTGCATCCTGAGAATAAGGTGCTTTCACATAGAAATTTGTATCCTCATCTTATTTAGAGCAAGTGTTTTTGAAAATTTACAATACAATTTAACACTCTTCCTTAGGTGTAGTTTATGATCATCTCATAGTAAGAGAGTGGCCTGTTGCATATACAGCTTCTCTTGCTGCCTCTTCCTTCTTGTTCAGAAAGAGTATCTCAATGTGAGGAAAACATCTGAGAGAATGTCTAAATCTCAGTCCCTGAGGGAGGGCACTGCTGGGGTGCATCAGCTGTATTCTGCCATTACTGCCTAATGACTTCTCACTTGTCCTTCAGCCACAGAAGCAAAGCAGCACATCAGTACCGAGTGCAGCCCTATGGAGACCAGTTATTTCCTTTTGAGCAATTATTTCTTATTTCCTTTTTATTTCCTCCTCCTAATATTGATCATTATCATAGTAATACAGGCTCAACTGGGAATTTCCTTTAATCAGAATAAAACTCCTCGGCATCCGTTTTCCCTTTATGATTTCAATTTCCAATAGCATTGGGAGGAGGCAGAGTAGATGTCCCTGAAATGTAGAGGTATCAGTAGGAGCCTTTTTAGTGGTCTCCCCAGTTTAAGAAGGGCAGGGAAATACTGCCCTGGAGCTATGAAGATGCTGAAGAGACTGGAACATCTCTCTGATGAGGAGAGGCTGAGAGCCCTCGGGGGGTTTAGCCTGGAGAAGACTGAGAGGGGATCTTATCAATGTTTACAAATATCTGCAGGGTGGGTGTCAAGTAGAAGGGGCCAGGCTCTGTTCAGTTGTGCCCTGGGATAGGACGAGAGGTAACAGTAACAAGGTGAAACACAGGAACTTCCGTCTCAACGGGAGGAAAAACTTCATTGTGAGAGTGACAAAGCCTGGCCCAGGCTGCCCAGAGAGGTGGTGGAGGCTCCTGCTCTGGAGACTTTCAAACCCTACCTGGATCTGTTCCTGTGTGGCCTGCCCTGGGTGATCCTGCTCTGGCAGGGGGGTTGGACTCAATGATCTCTAGATGTCCCTTCCAACCCCTAACATTCTATGATTTTAGCAGTGAAATAATCACAGCAAATCTAATGGCAAATAATTGTGGGGACACAGGCCAAGAACTTGTTGGTGCTTCATGTGTCGTCTCCTACACGTGTCCTACTCCTCACAGCAGTGGCATTGCAACATTGGGCTGTGCAAAGTTAAAGGGCCTGAAGATTTATATCAGTGAAGAAAAACCCTCCAGCTCCTGTGTCCTTGTCTACCTCTCAGTGTGAGAATGCCGTTGTATTTTCAGCCGTATCCATTGAGAATTTCATTGCTAGCTGCAAAATCTTTCCTAACCTGTTCTTATTTGCATCACTGTTCGTGGCTCAACTTGCTCTAAAAATACAGTTGTATTTTTAACGTTTTGGGAACTGGGGAAGCTTTGACCCCTCCACGGTCACTCTCCTGTCTGAGGTCAGGAAAGCTGTGCACAGGCTTGAGTTCACTGGTTTAAAGTGAGGTCTGGAATGAGGGCAGCTACAGTTTCTCCACAGATGAGCTGTTTGAGTCAGACTACTGGGTTTTTTTCTAAGTGAAAATCACTTTGTCTTTGTGAAGACTTTTAGTGTTAGATGGGTCATCATCCTGGCTCTTTTCTAAAGACTCTTTTTTTTCCTATTTTGCTCTGTGAGTAAATTGCTTGTGGTTTATCAGTCCACTGTCTTGGTATTCACTAAATGCTGTGCTATGATAAAGATAATGATAAATTATGGCACTGAGTATAGTAATAAATGTAGGCATAGTGTATACAGGCTATTGTGGACAAAATTACCTTCTGTTCTCCAGTTTGGAAAAAAAAAAAGGAGTCATGCATCTGTTTTATGTAGAAATACCCTTATCATCCTGTGGTATCGCTTTACGCTCAGATGAAAAAGCCGTAGAGTTTTGTGCGGGGAAAGCCTTTGTTATGGATGGCATTGTCCAAATGAATCAAATGATAATGGAAGTAATTTAAAGTTTAGAAGTAGAATAATGAAATCATGGAAGTTCTGTAAGTTTTTTGATGAGTTTCTTCAGTCTGTTGTACTGCTGACTTACAAGTGAGAAGTTAGAGCAAAGCAAGCAGTGAATTGGAACAAGTATGTATGTGAGGTGCCTTGGAAGCCTAACCTTTGAGTATACTTTCAAGAAACAGGTCTCATCCTCTTGCCTAGCACGCTCTCTTTTAAGGTGTTTTAAAGACGTTGTGCTCTACTGAGCATACTTGATTTTAAGGTACTTTTAAAACATTTCTTTCAAAGTTGTCTTTGCCTTTTGGTCGGTGTCTGTTGAAACGTTTGCTGCAGTACAGGCAGCCATACAGAAGGTGTAGTATGGGAATCCTCTCCTTTTCAACAGACCCAGGACTTTCTAGTGCTGGCAGAGTTTGGAGCCTGCTGGCATGTACTTATGCTAAACACATTTATTTTTTCGAGGTGTTGGGTGAGTGTTCTGTGATTTGGTGCAATTACACGCTGCTGCGCCTGCTCCTGTGGGAATCCTACAGTACTGGCCACAGGGCTTTATGAATCGTCACAAAATGAGCAGCTAATTCTTGACATCTGCTGTGCTGAAGTGACTGCCAAGTTGCGTGGGTAGTTGGCAAGGAAATAAATATTGATAGACCCTAGCAACAGGTACTCCTGAGAACTCTTGTTCTGGGAACACTTAGGCTGTGTCCAGTGTTGTGAATGTTGTGATAGCATTTTACATTTATTTATAGGATTTGTTTGTGTCTTATCACCGTCTCTCAGAACTGGAATGCATGAATGGGCTTTGCTGTGCGAGGGCATAAACATGGGTATCACACAGCCGTCTCTGGTGACTCATTTCGACATATAGCAGATCCTTCACTGTCCAAACCTCTGGGGTAGCTGATGTACAGCGGTGTATCACATCTCAAGTACAAGCTCATACCTAGACTGTCGTATGTTTGCTGTCCATCCTGTGTTGGAATGACTATTCCAGAGCTACATACCTACAAGTGCTTCAGAACTTCTTTCTTTTAAGTAATACACTAACAAAACCTTCGTATGCAGGATCCTCTGAGAATCCACCAAATAAAATTAGCTCTCTTATACTGTGAAATCTCTAACTCATCTGAGTGCTGCAAGTTAACAGTTTTATGAATTTTATGTTCTCATTGCAGAGATTGAAGCCAGAGAAGCCTGCGACTGGCTGAGAGCTGCCGGTTTTCCCCAGTATGCCCAGCTCTTTGAAGGTATGATCCCAAAGACTTGTCAAGCAGCTGACACTGAATTCAAGTACAACTGTTTAGATAAGTATTTTTTCAGACCATATTTCCAAATTCTGTCCTCATGTAGAAAAATAGCAATCTGGTGATTGTTCTTGCAGACATGACATCTTAATTAGGTTAGCATTGCCTTGCTAGAATGCTGTAAGGTACCCAGTCCTTTCTGGTTATTGTTACACTGTAACTCAGTCAGATTTCTGCTTTTGTGATTTTTAGTAGCTTATAATTTTCTCAGGCTCTTTTCCTTGGAGTGCTAGGGTTTCTTTCCAGCTCATTGACTGCACTGAAAACTCATCTAAGGCTCTCTAGCCTTTCAATGTTGGAAAAACCATCTTGCAATCATAAGTTTTTAAAACAGATATTCAGAAGCAGCCAGCCAGTCAAACAATGTAATTTCAGCATGTTTTCCTATTGTTCAAGTTACAAAGAGTGTTTATTGCTTGTGGGGGAGATATGGCTCTGTTGAGAACTTGTATAATTTTCAGGCAACACTTGTGCTTATACCATAAAACTGTTCTTCTTTAAAATATGTTTATGTTTACAAACACTGAATGTAACAAAAGATAATCTATTTTTTTTAAGAGTGATTTTATCAGAAAACTAGAGCTAAAGGAGCAAACTGTCACTTCTGCCTGCTCTCATTCCCACCGCCCCTGTTCATTGCAAAATTGAGAATTGGAAGTCAAACAATAGAGCCAAATTTGAAAGCTGTATACTATGAAACGTGATGCGTTATGGAAATGCTTCCTGTTTGACTACAGCAGATTTTATTACATAACTGTCGCAGTCTGTTGGAAATGTCCATTGTCGTGCTGCTGGATAATGAATCCTCTGTATTACCTTGCTGTTTATGCCATGTCTTGACTTGACTAGGAAAATCAAGTTCAAAAACTAAGCCAAGAAAATACTGATGGATATCACTGGTTCCCACATCTGCAAGGCTATCCCTCAGAAGCTGAAACATTGACCTCTTCAGCTGATGTATCAATTCGCTTCAGGCACAGCATGATTCTTCAGGCTCACTGTGCTCAAAGAGTGTATGTCATGTGCTGCATGGTGCTTTAGGTCAGAACAATGCATCTGAAGCACTGGTTTTAAACTGTACTTGAAGGCAGAAGGTGCAGAGAACCTAACCAAAGCAAAACTTTTGTGTTTCTTGGATGTAGGCTCCTAAAAACGCAGAAAACACTTGTCTACCTGTAACTAATGACAACAAGCAGCAAGCAGTGACGCTTGTTCCCCCACTTGCTCTAAGGGACTGCTCCTCACTTACTTGGAGGACACCTGTGTGAATATATAGCTGTAGAAATAGATTTATTTCACCTATGATACATATGTTGCACAGTTCAAAGTCTTTGCAATTATAATTCAGATTACTGATTCAACTTCTCTGTTCACAGATATGCAGTTTCCTATTGATGTAAAAACTGTGAGGAAAGATCATGAATTTTTAGATGGAGATGCGATTGACTCACTGTTCAGGTAAACACTCAGTGCTGGTTTGGCCAAAATGTATGGAGAACCTCTAACAGAATGTCAGTCTTTGACACCAATAATGAAGATTCCATGGTAGATGTTCACAACTAGTGTGGTGCATGTTTGTTTTTGAGAAATAAAACAGGTTAAATTTGAAACTTTTTTTCTTATGCCCCAGACGGTTGAACACGTTGAACAAATGTGCATCAATGAAAGTGGAAATAAGCCGTCAGAGGAAGCGGGTATGTTTGTAATATATAGCTAATTTTCTCATTAAATAGCACAAACCTGGTTTTAAAAGGTGTATGAAGGATTAGCAATTGCTGAACTGTTCTTTCTATTCTTTTCTATCCTGCAAAGCTCTTCCATTTGCATTTTCTGCTGAAAATCATGGTGGATGGAGATTGAAATTATATAATGTTAATTTTGTAACTTTGTAAGGTAGGTTAGGGCTGCCTTTTCAAACAGATTTTAAAGAAATAATTTGACACACGTTATTGTCCAATAGTTGTACCAAAGCGACCCCCTCCCCCCCATCTTTATTGCTCTTCTAAGGAGTTTTGGATCTTATTTAAGGCCTGAAAGTGAAATTTCACTCTTATTGACTAAACAAAGGATAAGAAATGAAAATGGACAACCCAAAGAGTGTCAGTCGATGCTGAATGTGCAACAAATACAAGTTATATAGGTTTTAGCTGTGCTATCTGTGTCCCTGACTGCAAAAAAGTATTGTAGCTAAACCAGGGTTATAGCCACATCTTGGCTGGTCAGTGCCAGGATTGCAAAGCCTCTCAGGTACCATGGAGTAAGGACTAGCAAGAAAATAATGTCATCTTTGATAATAATAATGTCTATTTTTTTGAATGTTCTGCCCTGCTGACAGTAGGTCCAAAGACAAGAGAGGTCATTCCCATCTCTGTAACAGTTTGCTGGCCAGGTGCTCACATGGCATAGGGATGGTAGAGCAAATGGAGCACCTGGGCAAATGGCCGGTGAGGCTGAGGTCTCCAAGACTGTGCCAGGTACTGATGCTGCCACAGTCCCACAGTCAAATGCTTCTTTACCTAAAAGCAAATGAGGTGGAGTCACAGAAGCATGAAAGAGTGTTTGATTTGTTTGGCTTTGGGAAAGGCCATGTAAACCCAAACTTATCTTTCAAAACCTTTGGATTTACTGCAAAACAGAAATTTATATCCTCAGATCAACTGTCACCTTTTCCTATGGTAAACTTACCAGATTGTCCAGCATGCTTTTCAACTAACAGACCAGAGCTCAGGGCAGACCTTCAGTAACTGAATGGTCAGGTTTCCATATGATGGTCTTGGGGGTTTCTGAGGGTGGAGGAAAATGTCAGTCTCATATCTTGATAATTTAAAGTTTGCCAAATTTTGCCTCTGAACTGTACTTCTCTTTTTCTTTTCCTTTTTTTTTTTTCTTTCCTTTTTTTTTTTTTCCTTCTAAGAGTGATGACTCTGAAGATGATGAACCTTGTGCAATAAGTAACAAGTGGGCTTATGAGAGGTGTAGTCAGCGATGGTCTCGTATTGAGAGCCTAGAAGGTTTCCCAGGAGAGGAAGGTGCTAGTGCATCAGTCCCAGGCAGTCCAATACTGAAGAGCATCAGCAAGGAGGATACTGTCGTTCTGGATCATGGAGAGAAACATGATGTGTCCTCAATTCACAGTATTAGCAGTGGTGACAGTGACATTGTTAGCTTCCCAAAACCTTTTGAAGATGTGGAAAGCAGCACAAATTCCTCAAGATGTTCCTCAGTTAAGGTGGCTTCACTGGACTCTACTTTTAATTGTTCTCCTCCTCCTGGTGAATTTTTAAATAGCACCAGTGAGGAGAAGCTTTTGGGTAAGTCATCATATAAAAAGAGGAACAGCCTTCTAAAGAAAATGGAGAAGTTGCACTTAAGGAGCTGCAACTTAAGGAGTGGTCAGTCAAAGGCCAAACCCATAATAAGCGAACCTGTTCTTCTGGAAGGACTTAATGAAGAAAAGATGAAGATGCTAAACTGTGTAAATATTTCTGACCTCTCTGGCAGCCAAACAAAGAACAATTCTTCCTTTTCTCCCCAGAGTTGCAATAGCAGCAATCAGTCTGAAAATAGTGGCTCAGTGAGCAGTCCAAGTCCTGTTACAAAACCTCAAAGCCATGATGATGGAAGGGTGATGGAGGTGTGTGCGGAGGACCTGGATTCTAGCAAGCTTTTGCTGTGGAACGAGCTATCTCAGCAAAACCTAAAAAATGACATGAAGTTACGAATGAACCAGATGTTTCAAATACCACAGGATCATAAACCTGGCACTTTCCCTACAGCACTTACAAACAGCTCCCTGTCTCCAGTAGACGACTCTTCCATCAATTGGAGAACTGGGAGTTTGCATGGGTGCAGGAGGAGTCGGATCAGAAGTGGTTCCAAGGAATCCAAAGCCCCCAGGAGTCCCCTTTCTAGCACAGATAACAGGCTAAGTGTGTACGACAACATGCCCAATATTGAACTTGATAAATTGGAGGCAGCACAAGTTGGTGATGACGATGTGTTTTCAGAACTGAACAATGTTATAGAAGATGTCAACGGGCTAAAAAAGTTGGTTGATCAGTGGACAGAGAGGTTGTCTGATGATGGGGATGTGAACTTTGCCAGTGACTTGACCTCTTTGTATCCATCCTCACCTAAAGAAATCTGTCTTGAAACAGAGGGCTCAGAAGATAAGACAGCAGATCTTCCAACCACCGAGGAAGAGAACAGCTGTGAACTGGGCAAGGAAATCAGTTCTGCAGACCTGGCATACACAACAGACTCTGAAAAGACCAACAGGTCAGCCATCCTTGGGCTTCCCTAGTAGACTGACCCTATGGGAACCTTTCTGAATTGATTCTCTCCACTCAAAACGTAATTGCTTTTTCAGAATAAAGTATTCTTAAGCACTTCTGGGTAGCAGGGCCAGCACCGCTGGTGTCAGGTACTGCTGGTCTGTAGGCACTCTGGTATCTCCATTTGCTCTGATCACTGTTGAAAGTAGGGTGCTCATAATCTCCATAGGCACTTAGATATTTGGAATGGGACTTCTTTATGGCTAGCTGATGTATTTCTCCTTGAAACATTCTGTACGGCCAGAGTGTCTCCCGCATGAGAAGAACCTTGTTTAAATGCAACTAACCATGTGGTGTTTGGGAAGTGCAGGTCATTTAGAGCATTAAGTGCTTCACAGGTTCAGGCAGAAAACTACCATGGGTAATGAAATAGTCCTAAGCTTAAACAATATCTATCCTATAGGCATGGGAAGCAACACTGGTCTGTGGAAGCGAGAAAGAGCTTGGAAAGCTTTTCCATGCAGACTGACAGCCTGTCAGCTGCCCAGTTAGCCCGAACACAAAAGCTGGCCTTGTTGAAACTCACTGCTTTAATGGACAGATACTCCCCTTCCAGTAAGCAGGGTTGGAACTGGTAAGTTGTCTAATATTAAAGCAACCTGTGTTGGAAAGTGAGGATTTGATATAAGCAGGTGAATTTCCTTGACTGCCGGGATTACACATGCCCAAGATGAGGAATGTCATCCCGTTAAACTGCTGGCAGTTTTGTGTTTATTTCAGTGGCTCCAGGATTTCCTCTGCTATGGGCTGCACTTTTGCTCCTCCCTGGTAGTCATGGTGTTACTCATTTTAAAGCACATTATCATTTCTCTCCAAACTTGCCCATTTGCAGGGCTTTGGCTGAGGTCCTTTACAGACTTGCAGGACCTGAACTGAGAGCTGGCTGGGCTGAGTCCATCTCTTCAGCATCAGGTCCCTGTTTGAACTAAAACAGTGACAAAGTCAGTCCTTCAGAGGACTTACCGGTTAGCATCCTGTGATAGTGGAACTGGTACTTCAGTATAGACATGAGTGAAAAAAGCCTTCAGTGTCCTAAGGGGATGGAACATATTTCACATGAGGATGCTTTATTAAGGCTAATTTCAGTTTTGAAATGATGAAGTCATCCCTGTGATTGTCCTTAATTACTTTCTCCCTATCTTACAATGCTATGTGTGCAGGATCTGGGGCTGTGACAAGTATAACTGAATCCTCCGCCATGCATGGAACTGAAGTAGCAGGGGAAGATAACAAGTTGCATGCACTGTTGTGTTTTTTTTTTTGTTGTTGTTGCTTTCAGGACTATACCAAAGTTCATTAAAAAAGTAAAAGCTTCTGACTACAAGGACAAAAATGTGTTTGGGGTTCCTTTACTTCTGAATGTTCAGCGAACAAGCCACCCGCTGCCTATTGGCATACTGCAAGCTCTGGACTATTTGAGAAGCCACTTTCTTGACCAGGTATGAACAGCCCAGAGCAGTTCTGTGCCTTAAATGGGTCTGCTCCAGAGAATCAGTCTCTGCTTCCAGCTTTTGTGAGGGACTTCTTGCCTCCTAAGGCTCTGAACAGGCGGGAAGGTGTAGGGCTGAGCAGGTGGCCAGTGAGGCAATACCAGTGCTGTTTCATTCTGGGATTACCTTTAATCCTGTGCTGTGTTGTTGTGCCTTGCCTCACTGAAATCATCTCAGTCAGCTCTCCTGGTGCAGGCAATTGAGCTAGGTAGCATGTCTCTGCTCCCTTAGGAAGTAAATCTACCACACAACGTTGCTACTCCCTCTCTTCTGTGGTTGCTGGCAGTGCCAGACCTAATGTGATAATTAATCTTGTTTCAGCTGCAACTTACCACTAAGCAGAGATAAAACATATTAGAACATTGCCTGCAACATCTTCTTCTGGCTCTCAAATCCATATTTATCCATTAAAAGCGGAGATGTGTACATGGTGATGAACTTGTGTGTTGCCTATGTTAGTTCTATAGCATAAGCGCAGAAATGGGACACCCTGTGAGATGAGATGTATTAGTTAAAGAAAAGGCTTTTTTCCCCCCCCTGTGTTTTGTAGTTGTATAAGTGTGTAATGTCATGCTAAAGTACAAAAATGTGTGCGTCCTGTGGAGTTCCACTGCAGTTTGGTGGCACATACTGGAATGTGAGCAGCCAGTTTCTTACTAAGGCAGTATGTTTCATTTTGAGGTTGTGGCATCTATTCAGTGAAGACAAATAAATTGATTAATGTAAATATTGTGTCAGTGGCACATGGTGAAGCTTTGTTGTCATTGAGTTCTAGGTTTTGTCTGAAACTGGCTTGACAGTCATGTTAAAAATAAAATCATAATTTCCCTCACAATGGCCATCACCCTTTGCCAACCTGTAGATGTATGAGATGTTAAACCTGAGCTTTGCGGATCACCCAGTCTGAGCTGGTTTGCTCCACAATGAGCATCAATGTACATTTGCTTTAGGTTGAACACACAGTGGTGCTTTAGACACTTGCAGGTCTATGGTGTGAACATAGCCTGCTCAGGCAAACCAACAGATGCCAACACTAATGATTTTTAAAAAGTCAAAAAGAGTATTTTTTCCATTAAATAAAAAGCAAGCAACCAAACATGAAAATCGGTGTGTCTTTCACAGCTGGTTCTGTGGGTGTCAGTCATGATTTGCCAGGGGGCAATAGCTGAGCTGCTTCTAACGGTACAAAAATATTTGATCCCACTACCACAGGGTCTTGCCTATCAAAAGCAAAGTGAAGGACCAATTATTTATGAGAGGTTTGATTTCTGATGACTCCTCTCTTTACTATATTCTTTTACCCGCAGGTTGGCCTGTTCCGAAAATCTGGTGTTAAATCCAGGATTCTGTCTTTAAGAGAAATGAATGAAACCAACCCAAACAACGTCTGTTACGAAGGGCAGTCAGCGTTTGATGTGGCAGATATGGTGAAGCAGTATTTCCGAGACCTTCCCGAGCCTATATTTACCAGCAGGCTCTGTGAATCCTTCCTCCACATCTACCAATGTAAGTAACAAAAGATGTAGTTTTTCCAGTTCCTTGAATATCTTCTGTTCAGCTGTACAAGGCAGTGGCAGACTAGGACAAATCAGGAGGACATTTCTGCAAAGATGAGTTCACTGTGGCTCTGGACTTAAGAGCTTCACATCTGCATCTGATGGGCCAGCTGTTTTCTCCCTGTTAGAAAGAGGAGTGTAATAGCAGTCATTATAGCAGCCCTCTAAACTGTTTTTAAGTGGTCATTCTCTTATGCAAACCTAAGAAAGAATTCAGTTCCCTTGTTCATGGTATGAAGTAGCTCCTTGTGCAAAAAAAGTCAAGTTATATTGATGAACTGCTGTTACTAAGGTCCTCAGGCACAGTTGCCTGGAAATGCCAGCAGCTTTCTGCCTGTGCTCTCACTGTTACAATCCTTGAGACTCAACCTGAAAAAGAAGGAAACGTAAAGCTGAAATCCAGCACAGAACGTAGTTTGAAGCAGGTTCCAGCTCCAGTACTTTGCCCTCAAGGAATTCACTTTTAAAAGCAGCTGGGTTGGACAAGGACTTTACTGTAGGGGCTTATGATGATGTTGCTAGGGGAAGTTTCTTCTTCTTTTGAGAAAACGTTTTGAAAGTAAAATATGAGATTTCTGAGTGCGCTGTTTTTCAGCCTGTTTTATGTGCCTTTTATCAACATGAGTTCATAAGCTGCTGCTGTCCTCTGTATGGTGTAGGCTCATGACATTTTGGTTGGGTTTTACTTTTTAACCCATCAGGCTTTTAGAATTTTGCCTGAAAATGGTTTCTTTATTTGTTTGAGGCAAGTTTTCCTTCTGCATTCACAAATGCTTTTTGTTAGGCATTCCAGTGTCCAACAGATGTGGAACCATTTTCCTCCATTTATTATAACCTGGCCATGGTTCACATCTCATCTCTTGGTTGGAGATAGAAACAGTAAATGATTGAATTACCCTGCTCACCCATTTTATGCCACAGGTAACTCGAGCAGGTGCCCAGATTAATTTACCATCTTTCAGAGATGAGTTAGTGCTGCTTTCGCCTGTTTGGTGTGTTCTGTGTATGTGCATCTATTTGAGGAGAAGGAGAAGTCATCTTCTACTCTTTGTAGCTGTGGAAGTTGGAGGATTCCTCGTGATAGGGGGATGAATGGCAGGGTGGACCACACCTGCCATCCAACAGGAGCGGTTTGAGCACATGGTTTCAATGTGAATTAAAATCTGCTGGCAAAACCCTTGTTTTCCTAATTGAGTTACCTCAGAGCATCTGCTCTTTTCATGCCTGAAGCTGAAAGGAAAAGACAGTAGAATAGCCAAAGTATCACTCCAGAGTAATAAATAATTATGGGCACACCAGCCCTTATTTGGATTTTGTATCCAGAGCAGGTTCAGGATAAGTTCATTAGCATGGTGTTCAAGATAAATTACAAGTCAAGCACCAGCATCACTGGGTGTGAATGTGCATCTTGACAGGCAATAGGAGAAAACTGCTTGTTTGATGTGACTGTGATAATGGCCTTTGCCTTGTCTGTTGTAAGCTACAGTGACAGGAAAATGGATGAACCTAGAGTTCTAATGCCCTGCTTGGGACTCTGTTGATAGATGCATCCTCTGCAAACCACACGGGATTTTCATTGCTGTTTCTGTTTTCAGATGTGCCGAAGGATCAGCAGTTTCAGGCTGTCCAGGCTGCTATTCTCCTTCTCCCAAAGGAAAACCGAGAAGCTTTGAAAATCCTCCTGTTCTTTCTTCGAGATGTGGTTGCTTTTGTTGAGGAAAACCAGATGACCCCAACCAACATTGCTGTTTGTCTTGCACCTTCTTTGTTTCACCTCAACACCCTGAGACGGGACAGCTCCTCCTCCTCCACTAGGTATCAGCATCTTAGTGCTAGCATCCCTGCTGTCCATAGCATTCTTTGATGGAATGCTTGCCGTAGCTGTTCTATGATCAGTGTCTGCTTTAGGGGAGAAATAGAGTGTGTGTCTTGGGATTTGTCTCCAATATGGTTGTTCAGGTCCAGCAGGAGCCGCTCACAGCACATGGAATGATCCAGCAGCTTGCTGTCCAGTGTAGAGAGTAGTGGTAAGGTCCTGTTGCCATGCTCCTGAGCTCGCCCACCTCCCTCTCAGCGCTGCACTCTTTGCGGTTGCCCACAGGTCCAGCTGCCCAGGAACCCAGCATGGGACCCACTGTTTGTATCAAGGTGATGCTGGCCAGTGAAAATGTAGCTCCTGTGCTGGCAGCCTAAGCCTTAGGTGCAGCTTTAAGGCCCTGCAGATATCTGGCAGATGGTAGCAGTTGCTGGCACTGGTTCTGCTGGGTGATAAGGGGATCATTCCTGCCAAACCGAGTCACAGGGATTCTGTAAATTTAGAGCAGTAAGTAAAAGTATCTGGGTTGCATAACATCCCCTGTTTGTACGTGCAGGGAGGAAGGTGTCCTTGGGCCAAAGTAGACAATCTCTGAGAGCATTCATGCCTTATCTAGCCTCCTGAGGCAGGGCTGTTTGCATTACTCACGCTCCTGTGTATGGACAGACACGTATCAGGCCACAAATGGACAGCTGATTTTGATGGAAACATTGTGCACCCATCAGAGCAGCGAGTTAATCGCCTCTCTTCGGGATCTAAAGATGAGGATGAGTTCCAAAGGAGAAGCTGTCAGAGGTACCACTGGCATGTTTCAGGCAGGAAAATGCTAAGCACTTTGCTTTTGAATGGCACAAAACCTCTGAAAATTCCTACATGTGACTAGAGCCTGGGGCTGCCCAGGTCTCCCTGGGCTGAGGGTGGCCAAGAAGCCCCATTGTCACTGCCAGGGGAGCTGGGGATGGGAAGGAGCTGGAGTGGCAGTAGGTCCTTCCTGCATTGCAGTAGTGTTTGAGCTCCTGGGAGTCATGCTTTGAGTTGTACCTCTTTGGTTTACAGGAACATTACTCTGAAATATTAGGGCCAAAAAAAGAGATGGAGTTTTTCTCTTTGTTGTCACTGTTTCAAAGCCAGGATGCTTTGAAGCTTTAGCTTTCCTGTAACTGGGCATTAAAGCCGTGGTGCGGGGTTCCGACTTCAAAGGGGAGAAGCTGACAGGCTGGCTTTGAGGAGCAGTGCTGAGGACTTTTTATCTTCCACCCCATTTTCAAGCCGTTTGGCAGGAATGCACATAGATAGAAGTATCAGAAGCCAGGATTAATAATGTCATATGAGGGGTCTGGTTTTGAAATGCATTTAGTGTGGTTTAGGCCAAAGGATTTAAAAGGCTTTTCTTGGGTTTTGCTGGGTGTCAAAGGAACTTGGTAGTTGAAGGCTATACACAAATCAGTTTGGGGTCTTTGGCCAAGTGTGTGATGATGATGTGTTTGGGGGAAAAAAAAAAAAGCCTCAACTTGCCATCCTGGCATACTATGGTCATATGACCATTACTATGGTCAGTATAGCCCCGGGCACTTTTGGAGTATGCTGGGAGGGAACGCTGTTTCTTCTCCTTGCTGCAGGAGCAGAACGTGAGCCCCTACATGGCATGTAAGAGTCCCCCAGTGCAGTGTTTTTGCTGAAGCTGCCGGTTTCCAGCTGAGCAGGCACTTGTGCTTGTGGTTTCCAGCAAGTTGCTCACACAACCTTCTTCTCACCTTCCCCCTCTCCCTAGAGCTGGTCAGAGGAAGTGCAGCCTGGGAAAGCCAGACCAAAGGGAGCTGAGTGAGAACCTGGCAGCCACGCAAGGCTTGGCCCACATGATAATGGAGTGCAACAGACTCTTCCAGGTATGTCACTTGCTGTAGCAAAACAAAAGCCCTGAGCAACCCGCTGCAGGTGGCCTGCTCTGGGCAGCAGCTCAGGCCAGATCCCTGTGGTGGCCCCCACCACACCAGCTGGGTTTCCAAGCCCGTGACAGGCTGAGTCCCGCAGATTCCAGCAGAGACAAGTGGTGTCATTGCAGAGTGTACTGGCAGCGTTCGTACGGGCGCTGAGCACATTCCTTCATCGTCCCCTCTGCTTCCACAGCAGCTCAGCTTGCTGGGCTCAGGGCCAATGCAGAGCGTGCCCATGGGGCAGGGGCTGCCATATGCTCTTGCCAGGAGGCCCTGGCCAGAGCCAACCATCCCTTCTTGTGGGAGAGGGTTGAAGCTGAGGTTTTGCTGCTGGGGGCTGGCTGATGGCCATGCCTGTGCCTGGCCATGCACCCCAGTAATCTGGACCTTGACCCACAGACTGACTTCCCGGCTTGACCTCAGCCCTTCCTCATCATTATGGACTTGCCTGGTGATCACTAGACTGTGGCTGACCCTGGTTGCTGGCACTGCACCTGATTCTGACCCTCCTTGCTGACTCACCTTCCTGGCTCAGCCTTGGATCTCATCACCATGGATGTGTCTGATGGTCTGGACTCTTGGCTGACCCTGGCTGCCATCTCTGGCCAGGTTCTGGTACTGTGGGACTGGGCAGCTGCCCTGACAGCCCTGTCATCCCATTTGACTCCTGACCCCTTTCCCTTGGCATCGGGACACCTGCCCTTGGTGCACCCAAACAGTCAGCTTGGGCTTTCTTGTGCTCTGCTGCAGCACCTCAGCTGGGCAGGGGCCACTGTCCCACGGCTCCCCTGAACTGACACATGGCCCTGACACATGGCCACCCCCTAACCAGCCCCCAGCTTCTGCGTGACACTCACGCCCCCAGCCCAGCCTGGGGTCCAATCTCGCCATGACATCACTCCTCAACATGGCCAGGGCTCCTAAGTGACACCCTCCACCCCCAGCCCAACCATTCCTCAGCATGAACCCCTCTGCCCAGCCCTGAGGCCCCTTGGGGTGCCCAGACATCCGCAGGCAGCCCAATGACAGAGCATCTGCCCCTACCCCTGGCTGCATGGCCCCCGAAATAGCCCTGCAGGGACTCAGAGCTGCCCATGGATGGCTGCGTTCTGCTGTAGCAGCCGGGGACACGGGGCCTGTGAGCTGTGGGGCTGCCCCTCACCCAGCAGTGCAGGGACCCTGCTGGCGTGTCCCTGCCCTGCCAGGAGAGGGGCCTGGTGCCATCACCCATGGGCTGC
>JAAGNO010007064.1:0-26746 GCA_033439905.1 Ceryle rudis
GGACACTGCGCTGCTGGGCCCCCTGCTCTGGGTGACCCTGCTGGATGGAGCAGGGGGGTGGCACCAGGTGATCTCCAACCCCTGCCATTCTGTGATTCTGTAAAATTGCAAATGTAGGAGACCCAGACTTCTGGGGAGGCCAGAAGGATTCAAAAGGTTCTCAAAAAACCAAACAGTTGAAAGAAAATTCAAAAGCAAAACAAAGAGAAGGAAAAGAAACTTCCTCCCTGGTGTTTTCCCTTAGATGTCATTAGGAATTATTTTCCATAATGGAAACAATACAGAACTTTGTCTCCCTGCCCCACTCGCCTTCTCGGCACTGCCACGGTGGAAAAACATTAAATAATAATAACTCAAGCCATCTGCCAATGCCCTGCACAGGCGGTTGAGGCACCAGGCCAGATACCTCCCAGTGTCCCAACTGGTGCTCGCACTCGGTTCTGGTTCCTCCCCGTTCGCCTGCGGTAGCGTCTGCCCTCCAGAATGCTTTTGTTCTTCCGATGCAGTGAGGGGCCTGAGGTGCGGGATGCACATCGAGGGGAGACCAGGAGGGGTGGTGTACTCCTTGCTGAGTGCCTGTTCGTGTCTCCCACTCCCCTCCCAGTGGGAGGGAGGAGGGGAGGTGCGCAGACCTTATTTTCCCAATAGCTTGAAACTAGGAACATCTGTTCGGTGACTAAGATAAGCAGGAGAGCCCCGGTCCATTTATTTCCCTCTGCCATTGCCTGGGACTGGAGCCACAGCCAGGTGGGGATTTCAGCCCAAGCAACAAAACGGTGAAGGTACTTTGGCTTTCCAGCTTTGCCTTGGAGAATTACGGGGCTGCCGCTGAATGCAAGGACTGCGAAGGGGGGAGCTCCTGGCAGCCTGCAAGAGCCCCTCAGGTTGGGAAAGGAGGTCTGGAGGTGTTTCCGAGGCTCCAGAAAACCCCAGGCAGCTCCAGGGAGCGACCCCACCACCTAAACACGTGCGTGCAAGGGTGCGACGCAGCAGCCTCGGTGCCAGGAACGACCCTTTTAATTTCTCAGGTCAGGACGACAAAGAAAAAAAGGCAAGGCAGCACAATTCAGTTTTTCTGCCTGAAGTCTTCCAACCCATTTGCTGCTCAAGTGAACGTGTATCTTCATAAAAAATAAACCATCCTCGGGTCAAGCGTGAATTGAAGCTTTGACATTCAAAGAGATAAGACCCTGAAGGAGCTCCGGTGGTTCAGCCCGAAGGGAACCCGCCCCCAGCTCCCGGGGCTGTATTTCTTTCCTGTGCTAATTTTACTAAAGACACAACTCATATTCCTGTTGATTGAACAGTTTTGTGTTGACAGCGTCGAAGATTTGTGGTGAAACTTATCAGCCCGGAGAGCGGGCCATTAGTACTCGTCACGGCGGCCGGCTAGCGCTGATATATTTTATGGCGCGCTTCAGAGACAAACATACACATTTATATGTCACTTGTTGCAATATAAATGCTAACTTGTACTTCTTTCAAAACTTTTAATGAATTGTATACATTTCACAAGATTTATAGCACGAACCAAATGGCTCAAAATATTACTTTAAACATATTTGTCACTTTGGCAACGGAACAAAAAAAATCTGGGAGATATTGCGTTTAGAAATAAATCATAAAAATATGCATCTTAAAAGAGTTTATTTCGGTCATTAATAGTTGATGGGCCCCCCCAGTGCAGGATTTAAAGTTAAATTATGCAAAATCAAAAACAAACCTTATAATACTTAATCAAACATGCATAAAACTGTCAGGGCCAAATAAATTCTCTCAATTAACTTGCTTCAGATTGTGATTGCATTTACTAATTTAATCAACACCAGAATAATTTGGAGACTGGGTAATGATAAATTACTATGGTGCTGCACATGAAGGGCCGCTGAGGTGGTGTGCTGAGACAAGAATGCAAGAAATGCTTTCTAGGCTGAGGGCAAAAAAAGTCAGAGCTGAGTCCTTACAAGCATTTTCTAAGGGAAACATCTTTTTATTCTCATTTGGGGGGGGGAATTTTTTTCCAGTAAAGACTTTAAACGCCCGTCATGGATAGACCTTGTCCGGATGAATGACTCTGATGTTCTCCCAGGGAGTCGATCTCATTTCAGTCAGAGGTGAGGGAAGGAGTCAAACCTACGCAGACATTCCCTCCACATTTTTCGCTCGTTCGGTGACTGTGATGTTTTGCTCTGAACTCAAGGTTAGGAACCGCAACTTTCTGGCACCGATTCCTGCTTTAGCCTTGGTCGAGTCATTTAGGCTGGAGCTGGAGTAACGACCCTGTAATACTGAGATGTCCTTTAGCTCAATCCTTTTGCACTTGGAATGGATCTGCACTTACAGTAAAATGGGTCTGACCCCTGTCTAGAAAAAGCTTTCAATACTATTACTTGTGGAGAGCTAAACATCTCGTTTTCGCCAGCGTAAGCAGGGTTTTATGGAGAGGTTCTCATTTACAGGCTCACGTGAAGGAGGTTGTAAGGTATTCAACCCTATAAAATACCTGGATCTCTGAAAATCAGACCCTTATTTGGTCTTCTAACCTTTCTACACCTGTTTTGCAAAACATGACCACGTCCATATAGCAGCTGTAGGAAGGAACGCGGCATTGCAAAGCTTTCCATCTCTCTCTGTCCTTTTTTTCTCTTTCTCTTTTCTCTCTATCACTGCAAAATAGGCTTTCCAAAGGCCACTAGACCATTCTTGGGTGGTGCTTTATAAATGTATAGCACCTAGCACGATTTGGTCACTGGCAGAAATCAGGAAATAAAAATCTGTGTGCTGAGAAGTTTATCTAGAAAGATAGCGACCGAGTTTCTTTTGGTGACCCAGAAACAACTACTTGGTCAGTAATTCTATAGCCATATAGATAGCCATAATTCTTAAGGGCTTAAAGGTAATAAATGTGTTAATGTGCTATTTTTCAAACTAGCATTCACTGCCGCCTTCCAGTCGTATCCAAAAACACCATTCAAAACCAACGGCATCTTGTGCAAACTCCCTCGGGTTTTGCTGAGCCAGCTTGTAAAGCTGAGATATAACAAATTAAGGAATTAATTTTTTCCTTTTCCTTAAAGGAGATTTAGGGTCATGTCAGAGCCTTAAATTTTAAATGTAATCGATCCTCCCTGCAAATCTAAAGTGCAAAAGCTTGTGAAATAATTTTCCCTTATTACTTCTTTCCAGATCTCATCTCTTAGCTGAAATGTCAGCTTTAATCAGTTTGGAAAGATTTGCATGTGGTAAATAATAATGCAGCATATTAGACTAATCAAATCAAAATATGTGTAGCAGAAAGTGGAACTAATTCCCGCTTGTGTGGTACCGCAATACCCGACTGCAGCCCCCGAGCAGTGCTCGGAGTCCTGGGAAGTCAGTGGAGCTGCAGAGCAGCAGCCTTGGCCCATGGAGTTATTGGGGGTTTTGGAAGCATTGGAAACAAAGCGGGGGGAGGGAGCGATGGATGTTGAGTCACCCCCAACTGAAATACACACTGCAAAGCTGGGAGGCAGCGGTGCCAGGTACAACTGGCAATCCCAGTGCAGATGGTGGGGTTGCAGAGCACAGTGCGGGCAGGCGGCCGTGTCCCTGCAGGAATCCCGTAATACTTTTATAGATAGATAGAGATACATTTTACAGGTGACTTGTGAAATATAAAAACTAGAGCAGCCTGCAATTTCTAAAGAAATAAATGGTGGATGTGAGGCATGGTGGGACAGTAGTGCTTGATGTGTTCAATATACGTGACATATCAGTGTGCTTTCTGACGTAACACTCTGCCTGCTGCCCACCAGCCTTCGCTGCACTAAAAACCAGGCAGGCTGCTCGGTGGGGCTGAGGGCAACTTCCCTCCCCTCTGCCCCCACAAACTGCTCCCTTCATGCTTCAGGAAACTGGACAGAAAGGGAAAGACTAGCGCCAGTGTGGATAGGATCCCAGTGAATCCACAGAAGTTTGATATACATTCAAAATATGTGTCATCCTATAGCAGGGACACTTAACTGCCCCGATAACATGGCAAAAGACAAAGCCTCTCTAGCCCAGCTGTTCCCCCACCTCTGGAGAACGGGAAGAGCAGTTATTTTAGAGATGCTGGAGTCATGGAAAGATTCCTGCTGACCTCCAGGGGGCTGGAGCAGGAGCCAGCTGCACACATATGGTGGGTGAGAAACTGTCTCTAAAACAAATGAAAATAGAATCAGCCGCTCTGCCAGGGACAGGACTGCTGCCAAAGCTTGTTGCTGCATCATGTTGGCTCGCTCCGATCTGGCTGATGTCAGAAACTGCCTATTATACAGAAAAATCTCATGGAGAAGTGTCGTTATTGCCTTCTGTTCCTTCGTGGGCCAGGTCTAATGTAAGCACGAGGTGTTAAAACAGACCCAATCCCTCTCTGCCTTGTGAAGCTGAGGTCTGGTGGGCAGATTTGGGAAGCCTCCCAGCTCCTCTAGCTCTGCCAGGCAATACTCAGAGGGGGGATATTTCAGGGCAAAGTAACACCTTTGCTCTGGGAATCTCAGTTCCCTGTTTTTCCATTCATTAATAATGCATCTCAAACTGTATCATGGTAGTAGCAAAACTAAGTGTAAACTCATTGCACAGACCCATCAGGAGTTCTGTCTGCTCTGGGGTCATTTTAGTGACAGCAACCTGTCCTCTGGGTCACCAGCAGAGCTGGGGCATGTCTCTTCTTTAGTATTTCCAGTGCCCCCATCTATTTTCAGAGGTATTTTAACACCCCAGGAGGGTGCTCAGCACCCCAGCAGCACGTAGAGCAGAAAGGCTTTGGGGCAGGGAGTTCACAGGAGGAGCACACGAAGGCTCTGTAGATAAACAGCAGCACCAGCAGCAGCTTAACACTAATAACCACCCTGGGAGCCCTACACTGGGCAAAATGTGAGGACTCGGACCAGCCATTCAGTGAGGAAACACAAACCTGATCTCACGTCATCATTAAACAACAATTTCCTAGAGAAAAACAGATGATGAGGAAACACCACAAATACCACCAAGACACCCAAGCAGATATCCAGACTTTTACCCCAGCCGGTTTTCCCTACATCCCTTTTCTGATCCAGCACCTGCATGCAGGGAAAGGGCAGGCGCTGGGGGAAGATGGAGAGTGACGGGAGAGAGAGGAGACAAACCTTCGCTCTGCAAAGGTGTATTTCCCCGAGCTCCCCCTGCCTCCGTCCCTCCGGTGTGAATCAATGAAGCCATCTACTCTGGGCATTGGCTAAATGTCAAATTCAGAGACAGCGTTCATTTTTCCGAGATCAATGGAAAGCAGAGTTCGCCTATATTTCTTAAGCATCGTTACAGAGCATCAGTCAGTGCCCGAGCCCCCCGCTCACTGGGATTAGCTGTACTGGCAGCATTTTCAGCACTAGGGGGTTCACTGGGCCAGGAATCCTCCAGTGCTTTTTATTAGGGGGCACAAAACCCATAATATTTTAAGGTAAATTAAGAGTTGGAGTTTTATGATGATGATTTTTCAAACCAGCCAGGGAAGAACAGGTGAGTGACTCCCTCACCAAACCCTCCAGCACACCGCCTCCCATCTCAGGAAGCACCTCGCGAGGACCAGCCCCGAAGGGTCCCTCGAGGGGTGGGCAGCTCCCGGGGTCCCCCCGCGGCGTGGCCGAGCGCGGGGCTGTGCCTGCGGGAGCGTCCCGCGTGGCGGTGCTGCAGCCCCAGGGATGCTCCAGCCCCAGGGATGCTGCTGCTGCTCCTGCTGCGCCGGCATCAGCCAGACAGGAGCAGCGAGGGCAGGGGAAAAAACAACTCTAAAAAATTAAAAGCTTTGAATCCAGCGTGTTATGCAGCGTGAAGCCTCTTCTGTAAAGCTTTGCAAAACTTCTCTGCAGAGAAGAGGTGTTAACCAGGCAGGCTCCCCTTCCTCTCCTCGCTCCCAGGGTGGTGGGTGGCCTGGCCTCTCCCTCTGGATAAAATCATAGAATCGTTTGGGTTGGGAGAGACCTTTCAGATCATTGAGTCCAGCCGTTAACCCAGCACTGCCAGGGCACCACTGACCCCTGGCCCTCAGCACCCCAGGTCCCTCAGACGCTCCTCACCACACTTGTTCTCCAGACCCTTCCCCAGCTCCGTTGCCCTTCCCTGGCCACACTCCAGCCCCTCAGTATCCTGCTGGGAGTGAGGGGCCCAAAACCGAACCAAGGATTCAAGGTGCAGCCTCCCCAGTGCTGAGTACCAAAGATGTGAGGATGGGGTGCATGTGGGAAGGACCCTTGCTGGGACCCCGCTGTGTCATCCCTGAAGGCCCCTGAGCCATCTCTGCCTCTGGTTCCTGGCAGATAAAACAAACCCTCTTATTCGTGTGGGGCAAACTGCACCCTTTGTCCCTATCGCTAACCTGAATTCTGCCCCTGTGTTCACGGGGGAATCGGCACCGGCTGCCCAAGGTGTGAGAGGAAGAGTTTGGCCTCAATATAGAAAAATGTTTTGCTGACTGTTTAAGAGAAACTTCAGGGGCTTCATACATTTCAGGGTTTTTTCTGACATTGCTTAAGCCTGGACTGTGCAGTACAAAGGAGAAAATGACTTTCCAGCATCCCAACCGCCGCAACATCCGTATCAATACAAATGATCAAGAAAAAAAAAAGGAAAAAAGGATTTACAAACCCAAACTGTTTTCAAAGATATCTACAATTAATAGCAGTGTCCTTTCAAAGCCCCTGGGCCTGGCGGGCGGGTGCCCCGGCAGCACCCTGCTCAGGGATCACGGCAGAGTGAATCGTGCTCCTTTCTCCCGAACTTTCCTGATTTGTTACCAGCAGATCAGCCCGTAACTTAACGGTGCAACATTTTGCTAGCAAGAGCATGGAGAAGACAAAAACCCAAAGCCCTCATCAATCACAGCCTGGCGTCTGGTACAATTAGCAAGTTCTATTATCTTAAGAATGACACTTGTAGCGCAGAGCAAAGCGGAGCACACCTAATATTATAATACTGCATGTAAAAAAGGGAAGGCTTGAATTGCATTAGCATTGCATTAGATTCCCATGACTTTTTATATCAGCACTTGTGAGTTATTTATGAATTCATTTATTTACAAGGACAGCCCTTTCTGCATTCAGTTGCCATGGTTGCTTTAACTCCTGTATCCTATTAATTCTGGATGTTATGAAATAAATATAGATCAGACAATCATTGTGTGGTGGTTTGATCTTTTTTTTTGGTAATTCTTATTTTACAGTTTGATTCTCCATGCCCTGGCCAGGAAGGCTCTAACACCAGTCAACTCTCTGAAGCGCCCCAGCCAGATCACTGGGGAGGTGATGGTGGGGCAATTCACAGAGCTTTTCCCCCTGCTAGTTCTTTCTGCCACAGAAATACTGCCTGGGCTGGGGCAAAATGTGACAGCTGATCCCTAGCACTGAGCAACCCACTTTAGTTTAAGGCAGCGAGTGGGAGAAAAGGGAATTTAGCAAAGCCAAGTGCTATCCAGCCCCTCTGGGGCACAGCAAGGCATTGGGCACCTTTGCCTTTGCAGATTGCTGCAAAATCTTTAATGATGAGGATTAGGTCTTCCTACCTTAACCCTGCAAACAGTCTGTTTGCAAAACCCAGGGTTATCTGAAAGTGCCAAAGTAGGCAGAGCCCTAGAGGGGGCTTCTAGTGTCACCTCGGAGAGATCAGGCCGTGTCTGAGTGCACAAGTCTTACCTGCAGCTATTGCCCTGGCTCCTTTTTGAAGGCTCCACTTTACAAAGGTGAGAGCTTTGAGGCTGCTGCCTCTTACAGCCAGGAACAGCCATCAGATCCCCCTGAGTGGGAACGTTCTGTGAGGCTCAGGGGCTTGGCTGGCCAAGAAGGAGCTTGTTGTACCCCTTGGAGAGGGTCAAGGTGCCATTCAGGGAGGAGGATGGTCCTGGAGCCAGGATCCCAAAGCCAACACGCTGCAAGTGTTTTGTAATAGAATTCCACAAGAAAATTAAATCAATTACTGAGTCTAATAAAGCTCTCGAGGTTTTTAATTAAACTAAGTTTTAATTAAAGCAGCCCAAGCGCATGCTCTTTTGATATTCTGCCTCAGACCCCAGAGGACTGCAACTCCTTTTTGTAATTCACACGGGCTGGATCAATCACTGGAGTCACAAAAATGTGAGAACTTAGTCAATTTTACAGGATGAAATACTGTACTGAAATCAGCCTGGAAACTCCATCAGCTCAGAGCCGGGAGAGGCAATAGGTTGGGGTGACCTTCCCTGCCCTCGGCAGAGAGGAACAAGCAGCAGCCTGGGCTGGTGCTGACCTGGGAAAAGTCCTCTCCTAAGCAAAACTCCTACTGTCTAATCCAGGAGGCTGCCGTTAGCAGGAAGCTATGAGAGCTCAGTAATTCCCTCCTGTCGTGTCAGAGCTGGTACTTTGCCTCCTGCAGAAACGTACCCCTCTCTTCACCCTGCAGTGCTTGTCCCAGGCTGCTGCGCTGCCATGGGACACCCCGTCACTGCTGGGCCAGGAGACAGGCAGGAAAACTGCAGACAAACCAGCCCCACATCCTCCAACCTAGACATCTGGTAAGTGGCCCTAGAATGTTCTGCCTCTATTTTAGTCTTGTTTTGTACACAATATGCCCAAAACATGCTTTATTTCTTAAGGAGATAAGGATCTTTATGTAACCCATTTTTCCTTAACGCTAAGTCCTTTGTCAGGATTAAAGAATCCTAAAACATCTGTACAGGCTTGGGTGGCAGATGTATAGAGAAAGCAGCCTAAAATAACATGGAATATTAACCTACTAAATGAGGTATTAAAAAAATACAGGACCTTCTTGCATCCTTAGTTACAGCCAATTCCTGACCCCGGCTACCACGATGCAGGTGGATGACAACAGTGGGCCACCCACAGGCATTTCCATCTGAATGGTCCAAGAATTTGTATCTGATGTCAGAACTTAATTTTGCCAAGAGTCTTGGCCATGCTGGAGGAGCAGAGCCGCGCTCTGGTGGGGTGCGTCAGGTCCTCTCAAGCTGCTGCAGGGCTGCATCCATCCGTCAGGAGAGTTGGAGCAGCCGGCTCAAGGCACGCTGTGTAACGCCTCCGGACAGCGGCAACTTCATTTAAATTTATTCAATACTACTTAAAAGTCAGTCCTTTGTAGTAAGCAGATTGACGGACAGATGCTTCAGATGGGGGGAAGGTTTGCGTGAACAGGAGGAAGGAGAAACTCCTGGCAGCAAGCTGCCTGGTAGAAAAGGACCTGGAGGGGGTTGGTTGACATCTGGCTGAATAGAACCCACCATGTGCCCAGGTGGCCAAGGAGGCCACCAGCATCCTGGCTTGGATCAGCACTGGTGTGGCCAGCAGGACTAGGGCAAGGATTGTCCCCCATGGATGGATGGACTCACGGGCATGTGGATGGATGAGAGCACTCAGTGACCGTTTTCCCAGTGCCTTTGCCAATACCCATGATCAAAGCTGATGCAGTTGAAAGTCTCTAGAGCAGGTCAGAAATAACCTGCAGTGCCTTGGCCAGCTAGAGCCCGCTGTGTTAGCAGCTTCTCCTGTCCTCATCTCCCGGCCCATTTCCAGCGATCCATACTGGTCCCATCAGTCCTGGCCACAGCCAGCTCCCTCCCAGCCAGCCAGCTAAGGCCATTAGTGTGATTACTGGAGGTCATGAAGTTCAAACCAAAATGTCAATTTTCATTTGGAAGAATGGTCCCATTTTAGGAGCAAAGGGATATTTTTTTTTTCTCTCTCTCTCAGAGACCCTGACTGTGAAATCATTGCTCCCCAGAGACTTGCAAATTTCTGACCAGCGAAAGGTGCCAATAGCTGCTGGAGCCAATAAAAAGATTAACAAGGGTCACGGGTGCTTTCCTCTTTCCCCGCACTCAAAGGCTCTGGGGCCTATTTTGAAGATATTAACTATTGCCTTTACCTCCTGCACGTTCATCACCAGGTTTGGGGTTTTTATGGATTTATTGACAAGACATTGCCATTAATCTCCCCCTCAGAATGCCAGCCTGGGAGTCACTTAGGTTACATCACCCCTGCAGAGAGGAACATTTAGCCAGAGAAGTCTTAAAAGGAAGATTGAAACAAGACAAAGTAGCTGGTGGGTGAAGCGAGGTGCTGCTCTGCGAGGACCTGGGGCAGGGCGAGCGTCCACAGAACAGCCTCTGTGAGTTGTGAAGGGAAAGCCCTGACCTTGGGGAGGCAGCTGGGTTCTGCTCATTGATTCTGAGGGGTCAGGATGCCAGCCCTGTGCTCTGGGGTTAATGATCCACATCAGAGGGTGGCTTCAGGAGCGTGAAGAGATGGCAAAAAGATGGGTGGGTACTGACCCCCCAGGGACTGTCCCAGAGAGGGGTGGTACTGTGCAGTTATTGGAAATTTCAGATGTCTCCTTTCTGGTGAAACTCAAAATAGCTCCAAAAGACCTTGCTCACACCAGGCTGCTGCTGGCACCGCTGGCTTGGCCACTGGCACCACAGGGTGGCTGAGTGGGCTCCTGAACACCTAGGAGGTGTCACACTTTTAAAGTGGGCTTTTTCTTCTATGTCATTGTGTTAAATAATTAAGTCTGCTCCATCTTTACCTACTGACAATGTGGCACTTAATTAAGTGGTTTAATTAGAAGCTGGCAGCTTTAATTAAGTTTAGAACTGTAGAGGTGACTGGGAGCCTCCAGATGAGTTGTGGAGCCTTTCCCTGGGGGAGCAATGGGGGCTGCTGGCAAGTGAGAAACCTTTGCTCCTTTGTCCATCACCCTTAGCCACGCCAGGGAGGGAACCACCACCCCACTGTGTCCCCCTCGCCATGTCCCCACCGCTGAGGGGTGGGTGCTTGGGACACCCTTCCCCGAGACATTTAGGAGAGCCAAGCTCTTTGCTGGGACCATGGAGTAGGAGGCAGACATGAGGGGTATGGCCCATCAGATAGGTGGGTGCCAGGACCCAGTGGGTGCCTGTGTCTCCTCATTGTGGCTAAACCTGCTGAACACCCGGGATGGATGGCAGCGAGCAGGACAGGTACCGGGAGTGAAGGCTGCGGTGGCCTTAGGAACAGCATCTGCAATTCTAGACCACGCGTGGGGCTGTCTAAAAGATGTATTGCTTTTTAATAATGTAAATATGGAAATATTACTGAGGTGCCATTAATCCTCGTTGCCTCAACATGATACCACTTTTAAGAACAAACGTAATAAGATATTATTAATATGCAAAGTAATAGTACATTAACCTGACCAGCACCAATAAACTGCAGAGCTTAGCACAAAGCGAGGAGTTGCTCACGGAGCAGCCTGCACCCTGCTCACCATGGGGCCTCCTCCAGCAGCACCCCAGGCTCCGCAGCCCCTGAGGAACACTGGTTTGCTCTGGAGGAGCCCTTGCCCTGGGGAAAACAAGCAGCTGGGAAGAAGCAGGGAGGCTCTGGCAGAGGTGGTGGGCAGGAGCAGGCTGGGCCAGGCAGACCCTGCTCCTATTTTGGAACAAGAGCCCTAAGTGCTTTTTCAAAGCCTCACATGATTTTCTGAAGGATTCTCGATGCTTTCTCATAACAGATTTATTTCAAATCCTAAGTACGTATTAGGAGGGAGAGTCTTGCTGGTCCCAGATACACAGAAGTTAACCCAGGCTTTGTGCCAGCTTTCTGGCCGGACTTGCTAAGAGGTGGCCAAGCCTGCATCTCAGCAGTTGTTGCATTTTTCTCCCAAGAAGCCATGTCTTTGGGTCTGTCTGGACCCAAAGTCCATCTCTGTTAAAAACATCCAGTCCCCCAGAGCAGCCCCACTCTCACTGCCTGCCTTTGGTGGTGGATTCCTCCTGAAATATGAGCACATAAAGGGATTACAAACTGGAACGAGCGTCCCAATTTACATTTGCCACCTCTCCTTGGCCCTGGTAGGGCAGCCTCCAGCTTTGAGCTCTCTGAAGAGCAAGTGGGAGCAGAGGGAGAACACACAGCAGAAATAAAGGAGCAGAGGAAGCCATAAACTTGGAATTTAGGGCTTGAAAAGGAAATTATTCTGTGCTAATGGCTGCTTCAGTTCAAATCAGCCCTGCCTTGTAAATCCTGCTCATCCTTCTCACGAGGGAAACCCAGTGAAATAACCAATATTTCAGCAACACACAGACTTGGAGACCTTCACCTCTCAGTGTCCTCTGAGCCCCGCACCCAGGGACCGGGGAGCAATTCAGACATGAATACAGACATGGTTTATGCAAAAATTAACCTGTTGCCCTTACTTGGGTCAAAGTAATTCCCTTTAATTTGGTAATCTGGGCCCTTTATCATTAATGAGTCCTTGGGGGGTGGGGGTCAGAACATCTCTTTTTTGGCAGAAGAGAGCAGCAGAGTTTATTGTTAATATTCAGGCTGTTCAATAAAGCAGAAATACCTTTTGCTATTGACAGCACTGCTGGTTTTCACCTCATTGGTGAGAGGAAATTGCCAAATTAATCTCTCATTAAATCTGAAATTAATCCTCAATTTCACAACTAATGAACCTCAGAACCACAGATTTACCTGGGTGGAGTGTATTGAGAAACTGTATACAATAGGTGTCTACAAATAATCATGATTATATCCAAGAAAATGAGTGTAAAATAATTATTCTTGGTTCTTCCCTGTACAAGAAGTGGCAAGCAGTAAAATTATCAGGCAGCAGGCTGATTTTTTTTCCCCCAGAGCATTAATGAACTGTGGAACTCAGTGCTGGAGGATGCTGTGCAAGTTATCACTGGGAAGGAGCTAGAGAAACACTTTGCAAATTTGTGCATTATATGTCCACCTCCTGCTTTCACCCCAGGAGGTCTCCAGTCAGCGGGTTGCTGGAGGGGCAGCAATGAACAACAGGATTGTCCTTTTTTCATTCTTCCCCCGCGCATTTGCTGCTGTCTCATTAGTAACAGTTTCTGAGCCAGAGGGACCACTGTGGATGCTCGTGTTGGTCTGGCCCACAGGGCAGGTTACAGTATCTCGCAGGGATATCAATTAAACCACTCCAGGTTCACACAGATGAAGCTTTAGGCCAGCCCAAAGAGCACGGGTTTATTTGCCTGAGCTGCTTCTCAGTCCTGCCCCCAGTGCTCTCCTTGCATGCTTTGCCAGAGCCCCCAGCGCTCCTCTTTCCCCTCTTGCTCAGCCAAATTGGAGCAGCTGGTTGGAGCTCACTGTGTACAAAGTGCCTTTCCCCTTCCAAAAGGTGAACCTTCCCTTTCCTTCCAGGGTTTCTTTTATGCATCATTTTAATAGGCCCTATTGTACTGGAAATCTGTTTGCCACATGTTACCTGGAGCTCATCTGCTAAGATCCTTGGTTAAATATTCATGGAGAGGTAGCTATTAAAGTAGGGGTGAGAACTCAGGTTACACAGTGGAGATGAGAAAGGTGTGCTGGCAGAGGAGTCCGACTTGATATCAAGTTGAAAACCCTCAGGGAAACTACTTACCCCACATAAGGCCTGGGCAAGGAGAGGTAGGAAAAAAAATCCCAATCACATTGTGCTGCTGAAGTGCATTAATTACCTCAAAGTGATCGATAAAGGGACATAATTGGGCAGCCTGGAGCCCTAAAAGCACACCTCTGGCAGCAGGGGAAGTCCTGCCTGAACTGGTGACCATTAAAGAAGCCAGAGGGAAATTCCAAACAAGTTGAGCTTTTAACGGGGGAAGAAAAATGAAGTGTCCTTGCACAGCATGTGTCCATGCTCAGAGTTGGGCTGGAGACGGAACATCAATCCTGCTATTCCAGTCCAAAAGAGCGATTCAAGTGCTGCTGTGGTGAGGAGATGGTGCAGGGTGGGGACAGGACAGTGCCCTGTGCCTTTGCAGGAGGCTGCTGGGGCAGACCACCCAGCAGGCTCCTCTCCACCGCCTCCTCCCTGGCTATTAACTCCCACAACGCGGGGGCAGGAACAAGAAGGGCAAAAGGACAAGAGAGCAGAAGTCAGTCTGGGGTGTTGGGTAACCAGTTACCTGAGCCCTGCCTAAAGGTAACTTCCTCATGAATAGCCCACAGGCGCTCATCCGCACACCGACATGCGAAGCTGGTGAATTATGCAGGGCAGGAGCTGTGCTGAGCAGATGGCATCGCTGCTGTAACATGAGCAGCCACGCTACACAACATGCAAAGCCCAGCAATTAACCTTTTCGAAGGTTTCCTCTTGTCTTGGGGATTAAACCTCCTCCAACCCCCCTGTGCTCCACTCCGACCCGCGAGAAAAGACTAATCCCCCAAATAAATAAGGGAAATAGATTTTGATACCTGCAGCAGCCCCACGAGACTGTCACGCAGGCTCTCAGCCCTCCACCCAAATACCAGCATGTCTGAAGAGAGTGCAGGAGGAGAGAGAGCTCTGTGCTGTGTGTAGCACTTGCCCTTCCCAGCTGTGGCAGCCTCTGGTTTTGTACCGGCCCTGGGGTTGCTCCCCATTCCCACTCTTCCCTGCATCTCAGGCACAGGCTTCTCCTACCAAATCAGCGAGTCCTGCGACTGCTGTTGTGCAGCTCACGTCGGTAATTCCGTGTGTCTGTCCGCCCAAGTGGACGGATCTCCCCGGGTAAAGCGGGGCTTGCCCTGGCTCCCATAGGCCAGCTGCTGACTCTGTTGCCATGGTCTGGGCTACACTGGGGTCTGCAGTGTTGCTGTCTCACTCCAAGAGTCATGTTCTGTCTCCTTCATACACAGAGGGGACCTCAGGGTCTGTCCAGAGAGACTGACAGCAGGACAACCACAGAGCCACCGCAGCTCCAGACTGCTCAGGCAAGCAAAGCGACATCACGGCTCAGGAGCTTGTCGCTGCCCCGGACCCCAGCTGTCCTCTTATTTTGCTTTGAGATGAATCTGTGGCTCCCGAGGATGCCTGGAATCTGTCTGAGATTCAGTTTTTATTTACATCTCTAGGCTTCAACATTTTATTCTTTCCAGAGCCTGTCCTCCTGGAGCCTGGGCCAAGACTGATTTATGAGAGGGAAATAGAAGGAGAATAAATCATTTTTTAAATGAAGAGAGCAAATTGATCTTTTCCTCTTAGAGTGAAAAAGATCCAACTGTTCCCAATGGAAAAAGTCTATGGCCATGATTACTGGGTTAGAAGGAGGGTGGACAAAAGAGAAGGGGCCAGGTGAAGAGCAGCCCCTCCACAGTACAGTGCAGGTGAGGGGTTTTTGTTCTTGAACCTCTTCTCCCCGGAGCCCACACTTACAGCCACCTCACTGCAACAGGCACCACACAGAGAAACCTTCGAGCCTTCAGCCTTCTCTCAGAAAACAGGTAGAAAACCAAAAACCTCCAAAGGTGGGTTTATATTCACTACAGACGGGGGAAAACTGGGGCCCATTCCCCTGTTGCTCCACCTTGGCACCAGCTTGGTGACCACACAGCATGACAGGGAAGGAAAACATGAACATGAGCAATGATTTACTGTTTAGAGGGAAAAAAATATGTATCACATGCAAGGCATTCACCTTCGTGTATTATTTTAACTACGATACTTAATCCTCTTCATAATTAAACTGATTAATTCACAACAATGGAGTATATATTGCCTAATACTTTTAATTAACAAAGTGTTGTACATATACTGGCAAAGCATTACTGGCATGCTTCCTATGCAATACACTTAATTCTGTAATAAATTATTAGTACGAATGACTAAGATGCATTGCACCCTGGAAAAGACTGACAAGAGAGAAGGACTTCAGACTCCTGGTCACTGGTTGGATCATCACAGAGCAGAACTGATGCCAGAACCTTTCCCTGGTTTCTACGGTGCTCTGCAGCCAGGACAGTGTCTGTCCCTGCAGGGGACATTGGTGCCTTTGTAAATGGCAGTTCTGCTCCAGACCTCAGAGAAAGCCAAGACAGATTCTCCCTTGCTTTCCAGGGATCCTGCTTAGAGAAAAGCCAGGATGACATTTCTTTATCTCCGCACAAAAGTGTCCCTAAAAGGCCGATACTTTGTACCACTTGACGTGGACGCTCTTCTTGCCGTTTTCCTAATTTCATTCATGGGGGATTTTGCCTGCACCAGTTTTTAAACATCTAGCTGTTGCTGCTAACAGGGGGTTCCTCATTCAGGAGCTGCTTCAGAGGAGCAATGCAAGGTACAAAAACAAGCCTGTGAAATCAACGCACCAAGGTCAGAGAGGGATGAAAGGCGGTTTCACAGTTAGCACAAAGTTTAATGCGAAATAATCTCATAGGTCCTTACGGTGCTCGAGGAAGACTACAGGAAGGGAAACTCTGACAGCTACAGCACCTCCAGAAAGAGCTGACTGCAGAGCCAGCTTAGCTCCTGCTAATCCCAGTGTACAGTGACTCAAGTTTGGGGTCAACAGTCAATGTAGGGAGACCCCAGGAAGGAAAAGAGTGGGGCTACCAGGGGGAAAAAAAGCACCCAAAATGTAGCAGGACTTGGGGCATGCTGGACCTCAGGGTTGAGATACAGCTCTGCCAGCAGTAGTCCCCATAACCAGTTGGTTTAGAGACCCTGGAGGAGTTGGACTGGTGGACAGGGTGGAGCATGTCACATCCATGTGGCCCTCGCAGCAGAGCCACCCCTGCCTGTGCATATGTCCTGCCGCTGAGCTGGGGGGTTAGGAGGTGACTGATGTTTTTATGAACGGTCATTAGGTCTGAGAATGAAACTATGTCTTGTAAAGCCAGGATATGAAGGTTAATGGAAGGATTCTATGTTTTCCCAGGTTTCTTACAAATTAGTTAACAGACAAATACCCTGGGGCCACATGCAAAGCAAAATTCATTCCTGCTACTTTTATTGGATCACAGTTGAAGAACCTTGTGGTCAGAGGTCATCAGTGTTGCTTTAAGACACAATCACTGGGGTCAAGCTAATTAGCACTAGGGATCACCTCACAGGCTTTTCCGTTTTCTCTTTGTTTCCAAGTCCTCTCTGACCCCTGATCAGAGCCTCCCAGTCACCCCTTGTCTGCAGTTATCTGGCTGATAGACCCCTGGCTTAGCTCAGACACTCAGCTGAAGAAACCTCCAGCTTTCTTCCTCTTTCAGTTCAGTATCAACCAGACAGGAGACAACCTTTGGCAAACACAACTGTATCCTGGTCCCCAAATGGTACAAGCTGTGCCTGCAGCTCAGCACACCAGGAGAAAGGGATGTGGAGAACAGGGAAGTAAGAAAGATCCCCTGAAATGAGAGTTTTGCTGTGGTATGGCCATGTCTTCACAGCACTCATCATACATCCAAAATTATCTGTGTGGAGTTGACATTGTGTTGAACCTCTAGAGATCGAGAAACAAGGACCTCAGTGCTAGAGCACATTGCCTTGTGTTTTTTCTGTCCTCGTTCCCTTGTGAGGACACCAGTTGGGCCACTCAGCCCTGCTCTACCACCTGATGGGGCTGATGCTGGTCACCTATCCAGGACAGCAGAGCCTCAGGGACCAGCAAGGAGCTTCCATGGGCATTAGGGAGGTGTCTGGAAGACAATGGGAATACACTCTCGCTTAGCTGTTGCATTTCTTTTGTTATTGTTTTTACGATGGGCTCTCATACACTGCTCCTGCTTGCTGGAGAGACACCTCCATAACTGGTAATGGTGGCAAGAGCTCCACAGCAGCCTCACAGATGAAGGGTTTTTAGCAACATCCAAGTGTACGCAAAGGTGGGGTTCCTTGCCCGTGTGTGCCCTGGGATGGCCCTGCAGAGGCCGTAGCCTTGCTACACAGAGATGCTGTTTGCACAACCGCCCAGGGCCGGGACATCTACCTCGTGTCCCCAGGCAATGTGGGCCAGCATCACTTCCCCCCTTGACTGGCAGATCTGAGCCCATTGTGCTTGGTCAGCATATCACAATGATGAGTTTCATCCAAAAGCTGAGCCTAGCCCCAGTCTCATAAATTTGTTATGCATTACATCCAATTAATGTAAATTATTACGGTGACTAAATAATGGCTCTGCCATCGGATAAGGGAATAATCATAAGTGAGCCTGCAACTTCCCAAGGTCCAACTGAATTAACCCTTCCCTGTGACTCCGCTGGACCTGGTGAGAGAGCTGGGTACCAGCCCTACTCCTCTGACTGCAGGAGCTGAGTCTGCCGGATCTATTCTACTATCACCACCCATGAAGGTCTGGGCAACAGCAGAGCAGTCCCAGGAACTGCAGTTGCCTACCAACAAACACAGCAAGGCAAATATGGAAATGCAGTCCTGTCTCAGAGGCAGATTTAATGGGTGCTTCTGGGGGGCTGTAGTCAGAGTACCCCAGGCAGGGAGCTTATGCTCATCAGAAATGCCTCCAAGTACCTGTGCTGCAGAGACCTGGAGGGACCCTGGTGTGTTTTTCAAGGCAGAAGCAAACATCAATGTTTGCAATAATTCCTGGGCTCAGATTAAATGGAATAAAGGCATGAGTTCAGAGCAATAAATAAATAGTCCTCTCCCTGCCTCAGTGTGCTTCTCCTGGATTCATTCGCAAGCTTTCCTGCATCTTCCTCCTTGGCTTCCTTGTGCCCAGCTCCTCGTGGTACCCACTTTACCTTGGCAGAGCAGCCCACAAATCATAGTGACACACCAATCAAGAGATCCGGAAATTTTTATACCACTCTGCCTCTTGAAAGATGAGTCACCTTCTGCACCACGTTCCTGGGCATGCAGATAAATCTGTCACAAACTTCTCCTTCCCTCAAGGTGCAAAACTCTTTCCCCTGTTGCAGTAGAGCTGTATTTCTTCTTTTTAAGCTCCTCTTTCTTGCCCCAACACACATTCCCACCCCTCAGCCATCTCAGTATATTTCTCCCTTTGTTCCCGTTTCACTGACAACTTCATCCTAATAGTCTCCTCAAAGGAATGATGAATGCATAAGCTGCATATTGATCACTGCAGTGATTGATTACTAGATCTCTTTGACAGATGAGCCTACTAAGGTAGTTGCCAATATGGAGGTATGGATGGCAGGGCCCCCTTGTACACCAGTCTAATGGTATCTGACCTGATAGGGCAGAAAGGCAACTCCCTCATTTCAGCAGGAAGAAAGGCCTCTTTATACTCTTTATAAAATAATTCATAGGAAACTTAAAACACTCAGACACAGAGAGATTGCAAATGGGGAAATATGATGGATTATGGGTTGAAAGGAGCCGACTTCTGGAAGCTAAATTGATCCCCAGGAAAATGTTTTTGTCTGCTGTGAAAAATGGGCAATATCTCAGCAGCTCTGGAGGGCTATAATCTGGAAAATAATTTGCTTTTGATTTCCTTTAGTTTCATGCAGGTTTTTTTTTCTTTCAGTTTTTTTTTTTTTTTTTTTTAAAGTTGGTTCCTCACAGGCTTTGTTGCTCAGCTGGGAGAATCAGTGATGAAACAGGCAAGGGATTAGCCGTGCTGGCAAATACGAGCTGATCCTTACTTATGGTTATAAAGCCCTCACCCCACCCGTTGTCACTTATTCCACAGGAGATGTTACATCCCCCGCAAGAAGTACCCTGCCAACCAAAACCAGAAAAGTCAAGCACGTAATCGAACAGGAGTGTATATGTGAGAAGTTAGAGAATCTCCAGCCACGATCCTGCAGAGCCCCGCAATCAGCTGATGGGTGTAAATGTTACGCACTCATTTTCTAAATGCTTCCTGAATCCCTCTGCGCCTCGCTAACAGTGAAGAAGATAGCTCACGAGGATTTCTCAGGCTCCTTACTCAGTAAGGAAACCTCTGCATGGGATCCTGTGAAATGGGAGTAACAGTTTTGTGGAGCACTGCATCTGCCATGCAGGGAGAGAATCCCACCAGCCAGCAGAGGTGCTGGGCTCTGCGCTTCAGCTGCCGAGCGGTTCCACTGCAGAGCTCTGGATCCATCTCAGAGCTACAGAAGCACCGGGCAAAATAAAGAGCAAACTGACTTTTTCTAACCCCCTCCAACTCCACATGCTTAACAACAGTTCAACAGTCACGGTGCAGAGCTCCTCAGCCAGGCAGCTACAGCACCTGCCCCATTTGTGGACAGGGAATCATAGAACCGGGAATCTTAGAACCGGGAATCTTATCAGGAAACTGAGGCTTGGAAAAAACAGGGAGTAACTTCAGATCTTAAGAGCCTAAGCAGGACCAACTCTGGGGTCACAGAGCCAGACAAAGTCAGCACTGAGGTCAAAACAGGGTGGGTTTGGGTTGTTTTTTTTACTGCTACTGCAGTCTAATCACAAGAGTGTCCTGCCTCCCTGGCTTAGGGGCTGGTAAGAGAACACAGGTTCTTGCAAAACCTATTTAGAAGCAAAACACCTTTAGAAGCTTTCCTCCAGAAGGGTTTCTCTTGATCTCATTTTTTCATCAGCTTCCCGCTTCTACTGCTAATAAGGAGAAATGTTGTTCTGGCAACAACTAGAAGGGTTTTTTTTCTGAGTTCAAAGTGCTAAGAATAAAATTTATAGAGAAAGAGTTACAGCCTCCCAGTGCCTGGAAATTCCTTGGCAGGAGGCTTTTGCTCCAGAGAAATATTGAATCAATGGTGTGCTAACAGCTCAGGAGCCTATTACAATAACATGCATACCCTGAGTCCAGACAATCAATAACTCAGCAGGATGCAGCTACCAGAAAACAACAACAAATTAGTTAGATTTCCATAGACTATACATTTGGTGAGTAATAATCAGTAAGTAGAAATGAACCTAGCCTGGAGAGACCACTGAGCCAAATGAAGATCTTTTATTCATGCCTTCAGCTACTGCCTTCACTGAGTAGGATGTTTGTGGAAGGCTTCGCATCTCTAAATGTACACGTTTGGATTTACACATATTCCTACTGAGCTCAGTTATTTCATCGTTAACAGGACTTTATACCGAAAAACCTCTGCAAACCAGAGGTCTGGTAGCAAAAGACTGTCAGGCTTAAATTTAACATATCTTATTATTTGCACATTCCTACTTTGAGGTACAGCTGAAGATGCCCTCTGCCTATCAGTAAATACAGTCCAGAGGTCAAATCTTTCTCAGTTTACATATTACTCCTGCTGACTTATATTCTTAGAAGTCAGCCAGAATTGACCTCTGGCTGTATAAAGCACTTTGAGCATAAGAGCTCTCAGAACAGCAGAACCACAAATCACCAGGTCTAAGTACTACAAACAGTTCTGAGGCTATTTCCACGGTACCTACCCAGCCAAACTGCTCTTTCATTGCAGAGATCTAAGTTTATTTTTCCTCCCTCTAGAATAAAGAGCATTTTCATTTAACTCATAGATAGATACCAAAAAATGATTAGCCCTTTATTGCTAGAGCTTCTATTAACTAAAACTAAATGATAAAGAGAAGCTTGAAAAGCACAGGTGACATCTACACACCCCACACAAATTAATTCGGGCTGTGGTTGTGGTTTTCCTGCCCTTCCGGTTTGTGTCTCAGCAACAGTCTTGCCTTTTGCCCAACACTTTTACAGAAGGATGGGGCACAGAGAATGGTCTAAATTACACTCTGCTAAATTCAAAGCAGATCAATTTATTCACCTAAGTGTAAAACTAGATCAGAAAGTAGCCCTAGAGCATCAGAATCTTAAATGTTTCTTTCACTCACTTGGTAATCAGTTTGAGGAGCCAGATTTCACAAGGTGGTAACCGATTTTATCTGCTCAGGTATTAAAGTCTCCTGTTCTTGACAGACTTTAAGGAACCTTTTTCAGACTACAAGGTTTTATTTAGGAGTAACTCTTCTATTAGAGCAAACTTGAGCTCAATTTACTCCGTCCCTATAGATCAGAGCTTCTACAGGATATTTCTATAAACTCACATAACTTAAACCTGCCAGCAATATCTAAGGTACCCATTTGTGCTCCTTGAAAACAAATACCATTCCTGGAATCCTTCTGAGGTTGTACCTTCCAGGTACCTTACAGGATCCCACCCCTGCAGCTTCATTAAGACACAGAATATTTGGGTTATTCGGTATCTGCTCAGAAAGGAAAGAAAAGGCTGCCCTTGCCTGCTGGTGTCAAAGGGTTTTTCCCAGCCTCCAGTAAAAGGCTGGCTGGGAAGTGGTTTCTGAAGGCATCTCCACAGCTGTGGGCTGTGAAGAGAGCCCCGAGTCCCTGCCCAGCAGGCAGCGTGGATCTGCTTGGTCGGAAAAGGTTTAGTAAGCAGGTCTAATAAACCCATTTGTACAGAATTAATTAGGACTTTTGCTAGCTAGCTAGGAAATGACTTTGCGCCCGGATGTTGTTGTGCCTGCTCTGATTTGCGTTGCCAGCCGAAACACAAATACCAAACAGGATGGGTTATAGAGATATATGAGCTTATTGCTTTTACTGAAGTCTAAATACCTACCACAAGCTCTCTGCAGAAAGGACGTCTGCATTAGAAGTGGCCTTCTGCAACAGAAGAGAGCACTCAGAGCTTATGATATTAGTCATAACAGCTTTTAATTACATGGTCCTCATTCTGACTGGATCTGGTGTCATCTGTGGAGGTAGCTGCTCACTAACCGGAGTGCTGAACAAGTGTATACCTGCCTGTGTGTTTCTGTCGATTGCACGGACATTATTCAATTATTTTTCATTTAATAAGAAACAAATTTCCAAAAGAAATAAGAATGCCTATGTTAACCCTAAACTTCTGGAGAGTTCACACCCGTCCCTGCACCACACTCCAATCCCAGCTGGGAACGCACAGGCAGGATGATCTTAAATGAAGATATTAAAGGTAAGGCTGTGCCTATCAGGTCAACATACATTAAGTGGCTCCAAGAACATATGTACCTATGGGGGTGCTGGGGAGGGTCCAAAATTGTGAATTCCATTTCAAAGAGACATTTTCATCTGTATGTGGGGAAGCATTCAGCAGCGTCATGAAGTGATCTATGTCTACCGCCGTCAGCAGCGTCGGTGCAGTCCAGGCACAAGCCCTGCAGTGAACTTACACACTCATGCACGTGGAACTATTTTTCATGGAATTGATGAATTCTGCAGTGACGCTCGTAGCAGTAGGACACGTTATTGCTGCGATACGACTATCAGTAACACCTACAAGCCTTTAATATACTGCAGCTGAACTGGGGAAACAGAAGAAAGTTGCCTGTAAATGCCTAATTCACTGTTTAGCTGGGCTGGCTGACAAAATAACTCCTGGCTGTGAAACTTCAAGTGGGAAGTCTAAAAAAAATCAGAAAAATGCAAGGAAATTCATGATGAATGTTAAAAGATTGTAGTGCAGAAGAAAACTAGCAGAATACTTTTCTGCTTTCATCCTCATCACCGGGAGTTTCAATTAGCTCTGCCTGTACAGTATCTAATCACAACTGCAGTCTTAGCAGCTCCACCGAGTAGTAAATATAATAGTTTCAAGTGACAGGGCTTTGTGGGCAGAATGTGGCCAAACAGATTCTGCCCTTCATTTTCTCACTCGAGGAAATATTTCTTGCTTTTTTCTATTTCACAGTTCACGTGTTTCAACAGGAGCACTGGTTAACTGTGCTGTGCTTCAGGATTTGCAGCTGCACTCGCCCTTTTTCTATCCTTATCTGTAAGGATAAAGTCGCTCTCTGTCAGAGCAATCACTCACAGGTACAGATGCAGGCCCCCAAATACACCCTCGGAGCAAGTACCCAAGGTAACTGGTGGCAGAAGAGTCGGGGACTTTGAGCAGTAACAGATGGAAGGGTAGCAACAGAAAAAACATGCTAAAAATGAGCTTTCTGCGTTAGGTGAGGGGCTTGTCCGCTCCTGCCCTGCTCCAGCCGCGAGCCTGTTGTAGGATCAAGGTGATTCGTAGCCTGTGAGTTCATCAGGCTTTGCCTGTCTCTTGCTCTATGTTTGCATTGCATCAGCACTGTGCTGTCACCATGCAAGCGATGAGTAATAGCTGCACAAAGCAAGCGGTCAGTGTCTTAAGGGAGCTCCCCCTCTCCAGAAAGGCAGCAATCCGGCCAGACACAGCTTAGTTTGCATTCCCGTCATCCGAATCGCCCTTTAGTTCATTGCATGAAACATTGTCCCAGGGTTTGGCAGGAAGTTGAGCTTAACGGCAGACTCTCATAGGAGGCACTTGATTATATTAGACAGATAATTATTGATCCAGCTATAGTTTATCCTTGCTGCCTAATTTCAATAAACAGCAGCTTGGGGGAATTAGCAAGGGATTCTGTTCCCCCTCCCCCTGCTTCTTCAGGATTTGTCAGAAACAAGATGATTTATGTGTATTCCAGTAAGATTCTCGTTTGTTGGCAGGCTGCAGGGATTGTTTGGGGTTGGAAGTACTAAGCTTTTATATTTAAATGCTTCCATGCGAGTATTCATGGGTCTCACTGCCTTGCATTGTAATATCTGAATAATAACGGTGACTTATGCAAACCAGTTTTCAGCTGTTCACCGTGATCAATTTTTCATTTTAAGCAACTCCCTGCCATCTGAGGGAAAAAAAATAAAATCATCTGGTGGGCAAGGAGAGAGAGAGAGATGCAAGGAAGGTAGTAATACTTTTCCCTTTCTAAATAATGCACAACTCATTTCTGGAGCACTTTCAAATGTGTTGCTTTCTATTAAGCACAGATAATATTCTGAAGATATTCCCCCCTCCTTTCAGGTGAAGCTTTTGGAATAATAATAAAAAAAAGCAAAGGAAGGCAGGTCTGGCTGGCACAGCACTGACCAGGGCCTGGCTGGGCAAATGTCCACAAACCACGGGCAGGACCACAAAAGTTCTGTGCTTGGCATAAAGGCAACTGGGAAAATGATTCCCCAGTGCTGTGTGCTGGTAATAGCAGCTACTCCATCCTAGTCGAGAGGTGTCTGGGTTTTTACCAGCAACTGGTGCTTCTAGGACTAGCAAGGCATGAAGAGCAAACACAACCTATCACAGCAGGAACTTCTAAAAGCAGCTGAAGGAATGGACCTTCTCTCTTCCAGGAAGGTGCTTTGGCCTAAAGGGCAATGATTGTTGTTGGACTGGGAAAGGATTAGGAAAATATTTGCTCCCTGACAATATTCAAGTAGACCAAGCCTACTAATGAGGAAGGGCTCTCCTGCCTGAGAAGTGATGCTTAACTAGATAACCTCACTTGATAAATATGAGCACCCCAGACAACTTCACCTGAACACGAGCCCATGGTCCTCCTCCCAGGCTGATTTCACTAGTGCGCAGTTGATGTCTCTGAATTTCACTCACCCGGTGATAAATAAATTCAATTCCTTCAGGGACAACTTCAGGGTCTTTTCTCTTTTTTTAATGAAAACCTCCCGCTCGGGAAGCGAAAGAAAATTCTTACCAATAGATCTCAGTACCAATGCTGGTAACCAAGTCTTAAAAACCATCCTGGTTTTATTTCTACTTCCTGCCTCGTTTGGGAGCCCAAGCTGCTGGAAGGCTGCTAGGGATGCAGTTCTCTTACTGGTACAGTTTGGATGCCTGCTGTATAATCAACACTTCATTAAGCATCACACTGATGCATTATGACCAAATTAACAGATGAGCACTTGAAAATACTCTGCTCACTTCCAGGCCTGTGCTTCCCAGTGGCAACCAGATTACTGCTCGAGGTTTTGTCAAGGCCACTTAGGTTGATGCTCTGGTATTTCACCTTATGCCCGAGAGTCATAGCAGCCAAAAATCTTTCCCTGGCTACCAGATACAAAAGATCATATAGAAAATTACTTTCCTGTGCATCCATGAATAATCCCTGAATATACAGCCATACTCATGTACACCCCGTCTGAGATGTTTCGAGGAGCTCTCTGCAGTTAGGAGGAGCCTGGACTTCTTGCAGGCATTAGCCAGGAGTCCGTCTTGTCCAGCAAAATACAAGATATACAGATTCTGTAGAAATACATTTCATGTTATTCTATACAAAATAGTTCATGCTCTCACTTATTAGTTCCTTGGCTTTCAAGAATGGTTTCAGGACAACTTTTTTTATTACATTAACCTTTAAATCTTGAAACCCAAAAACCCCAAACAAACCAAACTCTTTCCATCTTAATTTCAAGGGCTCCTTACTCTCGTCCTTTTGCAAAAGCTTTTGCAGTGGTTGATCAAGAGGACAACCTTCTGACAGGCACCTGGCCTTGTTTTAGAGACTCCAGTGGTGAACATCACCACAGCTTGTGCGGAGTGAGCCCAGCAGTGAATCACTAGCACAGCACTGCCCGAGAACTGTAACAGGTTCAGTCAAGAGCTATTTCAGACGGTTTTCACAAAATATTGAGGCTCTTTTAGAAAGGATCCTATGTTGTTTTTTGCCCACTCTCTTGCAGTACAGGAGTCTAGGATCTCCTTTTCCGAATATTTAGTGAACAGCATCTGCAGCATCTTAATTACAGTAGCTGTTCTCATCTTAATCTCTTGCTTCAGAATAAGGTTAAGTGTAATCTGTCCTAGATTCTTATACAGATGGTTCGTTTCTTAAATACTTGAGAAGAGTTTAGTCAATCTTTAATTCCTTAATCTGGGAACCAAGACCAACCAACCTGATTCTGAGTGATATTTTACCAGATTTTTACAAGAAAAATGTAACACACACAAACAGAGATTGATTTTTTTTTTCCAGTATTTTTTTTTCCCATTCCAATTAAAGTTGCTGGAGGTGAGAAGATTCACATGTGACTCTCCCTTGCTCCCATTAACCCCAATAACTACACAGCATTAGGGATATAAAGCATCTGAGTGGCAGGAGAAGTTAGCAAGTACCTTTTCCTTTAGATGAAATACAGCCAATTCTAAACAGTTCAATAATATATTCAGCAGCTGCTTTCCCCCCCTCCCCCCCCATCTCTAGCTCGATCACTGGCATCCCAAAAAAATACACACCCTTACTGCGC
>JAAGNO010007066.1:0-38172 GCA_033439905.1 Ceryle rudis
AAACTCTGCTATATGATTACTGTATTCATCTTTGTTATGTTTAAACTGATGGTGTGCAATATCTAACACCATCCCCCGTCCCCCCCATTTTATGGGGAAAAAAATTAACTATCTGATAAACAGGTATGCTTTTGGTCACGCTCCTGTGTGGTGTTTAAAGTTGCATTATATGAAGCTAAGCAAGAATGGAAAGACTTGAATTGTGATGCTGGTCAGAGAAGTTATTTTTTAAGATAAAAATTAATTAAATCCTGCTTGAAGCATTAGGACTGAGTTGTGCCATAAGTACCTAAATCTTTTCAGTGATTGAAACCTTTAAATGCCAATGACTTTTTAAGCTTGCTGTGCTTTTGAACTGAAAATAGCAAAATGGTGTTATAGCAGTGTAATGATAAGGTGGGTGTAACAAAGATGGACATGAAAAGAAGGGTGAGCATGAAGCAATGAATGTTCTAGTTGTTCCTTAGGGTGAAAAGCTGTTACTGCTGACATGGTGATTCTTCAGCTGCCATAGCACACATCTATAATTTTTACTACAGTGGATGCTATTATCATGCAGCAAAATATCTGAATCAACATGCCATTGGGGAGGCTAATAATTTCGGCTGTAACAGAACTTGTTTCCAGAAACAAGACTTGTAATCCTTTAGTGGTGATTGCAGTATTTTCAACTTGCTGAATAAATACATCCAGAACATGCTGTAGTTGATATGCTACCTATGGGTTAAAGCTGCCTGTTCTTGAAATGTTGCCGGTACAAAACAAGGCTTTACTTTGATAAAAGGGAGCTGAGGGGAACAGGTAAAGCATTTCAGGGTGAAGTGGATAATTATCTTGGTACTTAGTCAGCAAAATGAATAGTTCAGTGCTTCCAGTATATCTTTCTATACCTTCCTGACATCAAAGATATAGATTCCTGAAAGCCATACAGATGGATGTGGAGTCACTCTGTTCTGTCCCTAAAATGGGTGCCCTGAAATGTGAAAGGTCTTTCTGAAAGCGACTGCAGAATGAGCCCAACAGCTGTCATTTGGCTATGCAACTCTCCTCTGAAGTATGTTTTAATGGGTTGAAGATGACATTAAAAATTCTTTCTTAGCTTAATCCAGTCTTCAGAAGAAAACTCAAGATGTATGTAGCTTGCAACCAGTCAGTGGTCATGCAATGTATCTGTTAATTGTAGCTGCACCTTGGAGAGTGACACTGCCTGTAGTAATTAGTCAAACATTCTCATTGAAAAGGAAATAAGAAAATACTTTGTCTACTTTGCTTAGTGTCCAGACTGTGTCAAAAATGAGTTGTCTCACTGAAGCTCCAGTATCATTTTTGTCTTTCCTATTCTTAGTGAAAGAGAGTTTGAACTTGGACATGATGGCTCTTACCATTGTGTCACAATGGAATTTCTATGTCAGGATCAAGTAGCAGATATTTAAAATGTCTTTGTCTTGAGCTTGTGCTGACTGAGAGGCATCTTGTTGAGTCTTTTGGAGACAATAAATTTTCTACTGATAATCTGTAATGATAGAGTAAGTTCATGCTCTCCTCTTTGATACTCAAATGCAGACAAGACAGCCACTGCCTGTGATTGATTTACCTTTTGCATTTGACTGCAATAAATGCAATAATACTTCTAGGATCTTGAATTTCAGCTGTCGTGCATAAGTAAGTGTTACCTGTGAGAAGGGTCATTAAGTACAAAACCCAACTCCTAGAAATGCAATGTGCTATCAGGGAGAGTGTTGGAGTGTTTGGTTTTTTTTGGTAAAGATTTAGAACAGGTCAAGAAACAATGCAGTTAAAAGTTGTTATTACTTGCTTATAATGGCTATGAATAACTGGTCATGATTCAAATGAATTATCTTCTAAAAAGGTGTGCTATTCTGTTCTTATTAATTTGCATTTTGGATTTTTACACATTTTAAATGTATTTTTCTGGCTTCACTGGGAATGAAAGGTATGCTGTTGTAGGGAGAGAGGAAAAAGTCTAATAACGTGTGATCTGCTAGACAAATGACTTGTTAAATCCCAGAAATTTATGAAGGGCATGGAGATGCATTTTTGGCTTTGAGTGGAAATATATAGATTTAGCACTGCATAATTCTTACCTGTATTCTTTGGAGACTTTTACAGTTGATTTGGTCTAATGAACCTTTCAACCCCATGAGTGGAGGCCCTAGTAAAAGGGCTGCTTCTCCTGTTCTAAAGGTCCTTTCCTCTTCATCTGGTGCACTTGTAATATCTCCTCTGGAAAAAAATTCTTCTCTGAGTGTATAGTGTGACATGTCTGTGTTCAGTTTTTTACAAAAGATGTTATTGAGTAGAGTGCTTATGTTTGGATGATGCAGTCTTAAAAGGTGTTTGACTCTGGCTTGTATTGCTAGCCAAGACTAACATTACAATGTGGTTCACTTTATTGTTTTGCATCAAATTTGACACCATTTCTAGAATAACTGAGACAGGAAGTGATCTAACAAATGCTTTCCAGGATTATTTTTTCATTGATCAAGCATAAAAGAAAGATAAATGCCGATGTTAATGTATTACACTGTTCATTATCTTGTATGGTTGAGCTGTGGTTTAGTTTCTGCATGCCTCAGCAAGAAGAGATTCAACTGAAAGCTCTGCTTAAAGTTCAATAAATCAGGTCACTTCAAAGTAGATAGTTCACTCTCAACAGATGTGCCCATTCTGTTGTGTTTTTCATGCTTTCCTAATACTGTTCAGGAATCTCTTCTGAAATGTACTCTTGGTGCATTTCAGATGAAATTTAGGCAGTGGAGTCTATTATTTTGAAGTGGCAAAAGCTGAGCTGGTTATTGCTGCAGACTTTGGAAAACTGAATGCTTTTATTCTAATGTGTCTGTTACATTCTGGATTACTTGTTAGATATTTGTATCCAGTTACCCTGATAAATTTCTACAGTTTAGAAGATAGTATTGAGATCCATTTGTGTTTTGGGGATGTGTGTGTTTGGATTTTCCTTATTAGTGTAAGTGATGTTTATCGGGGAAATTTAAAGTTTTCTACCCTTTATTTGATTTGCTATCAACCTGAATGAATATAGCTGTAGTATGAATGCAAGCTGGTTTCAGGACATCCAAACCCTTTTCTCTGTACATGGAAGGTCTAATGACATCTTTTGTGTTAACATGGGATCCCAGAAAGGAGGGAAAAACCAATGTTCTATAAACTACTGTAAATCTGATAGTTTTATAGAATAACTATCATAGGTGGAGCGATTAGTCACATCCTACTTGCTCTCTTTTGCACCTAAATGAGGACAGCTCTCACTTTTTTTCTATGTATTTTAATGTCTGCTAATCAGTTTTACCAGACACAGAACAACTCAACATTACTTCTGTACAAGTGATCTTCGACAAAATGCTGCCTTTTTTTCTTTTTTTTTTTTTTTCTTTCTTCATTTCTTTACTATGAAGCTGTCTTCTAGCCATTCTTTTCACAGAAACATAAGTCAGTGCCTGGATTCTCTGCGTAATATTGTCATCCTCCTTCACATCTTCTGACCCTTGATATTTTATGAGAACGACTGATTTCTCTTGACATAATGAAGAGTTTTGCCCTTTTCTTCACGTTCTGCTCAAGTTCCTATAATGTCTTCCCTGGTAAAGGTCCTTCCTGCTAACTGGCTTTATTTAAGCTGGGTTTCTGTTGGATGGGTGAACTCTAACTAACTTGGTTGGTATGTTTGTTCTTTTCTGACAGATTGATGTCTATGTTGGCAAAGCCCAACAGTAACATTTGGGTTTATTTTCAGAATTTGGCTTTGACCTTTATTTCTGATGGAAACTTACCTTCAACAAGAAGACAAGCAATTAAGATTTGTGCAAATTTGAGTAAGTGATGTAACTGTGCTTCCCTCCCAAATGCCCTTTTTGCATTACATGGGATAATCTTCTGTTCTAAACCTTGTTGGTTTTTTTATGTGTGACCAGGGTGCTCAGACAAAAACTCCTTCAAGAACCTGGACCTATGTGTACTGGTCAGGATGTTTTCTTGCACTCTGGCAATTCTGAATGTTGCTTACCTATCTGTATGTGGTACTTATCATCACAACAATGACTTCTGATGTTTTCTTGCAGCTGTGTAATATTTCAGCTAATTTTGTGGCTTTATCATTTGTTTTTCTGCATAATCTATTAATTTCCTTCCAAACTCAAACCTTCTGTCTCCAAAAGGTTTGGCTAGGGTTTTAGGTGTCCCTGATGCATTTCCAGTAACACTTTTGGAACATTTCTGCCATACAGAAAGACGAATAAATGCTTTTGTGGGTAAAACAGCTTTCTTGTAGAAGTACAGACCTCAGATTTCCCTCCTCATGGGCAAGCTGCTAAGCTATGTGTTGCCTTTGAGAAAATAATAATACAAGCAAACACTGAAAAATAATAGCTGGTATATCATGGTGTACCATGTTACAAGGTATTGTGCAGCAGGTGTCTGTCTCTGTTCTTTCTGCTCTACTTCAAAAAATTAAGTATTTCCTGGGCCAATTCCCTTACAGATTTCTCTGGAGTGTTCATGGATCTCTCTGCTGGTTTGAACCCCAATTCAATGGCAAGTGTTCAAGGCTCTAGTTTTATCATCATCATCTGGGACTTCCAAACACACATGTATACTTTTTTTTTTTCCCAGCATCTCCTCTAGAATAAGAGTAGTTGTAGGAAAAACAACTGAATCTATCCTGTCTCCTTGCTTTTGTGAAGCAACTGAATTTCAGTGGAGCCCCAGGGAGATTTCACAGCTGTAGAATAGATGCTCTGTGGGTTCATAATCTGGATTTTATTTCTTCCTTTAACATTTGATCTGTCTGCTTATCCTGAGGGGTCTCCTCATTGATTCTGCTCTAGGGGAAAAGAAGACTTGATTCTTCCTTGAAAGGAGATAAAATGTCCTTCAGCACTGGATACAAACAGTAATTTAAGAAATTATGGATGTAGAAAAGTAGAAGAAAGTGTCTGTACAGATGCTAAACTGGATTAAGTGACGTCAGATAAAGAGCAGAATTTCGTATATTTTCAGAGTGATAGTTGTTGCCATGGGGAAACATTACTTTACGAAACACTTACTTTGCTGTGGTCCAAGGAAATGAAGTAACTACAAACTGTGTTCAGAGTTTATTTATACTCTTTCTTCCCCTATCTTCTGATAAGGGTGGGGGGTGGGAGGTGAGGGGAGGGGAAGGAAGAGAAAATTTTTTTCTGTCCAAAACTAACTACAATGCAGGTGACTTAATTCTCTCTCTGAAACACATGCACCCATGACTTTTCCAATAGTTTTCTGACCTTATTAAAGAGTCACTGGTGACTCTGAGAATCAGTAATGTATTTGACTGCCCTTACCAGAAGTCTTCATGCTAGTAGTAGTCTGGTGTTGTTTGCAATGGTGTGGGGTGAAATACTGAACATGGTGCTGTTTATATGCATTCTCACAGTTGTCTGAGGATTTAATGAAGGTAGTTACAATAGGCAGAATGACGGCAATCTTCTTTCAAGGTAACTCTAGCCCTGCATCCTCCATGCTTTTAATAAGTCAGCTGCAGAAGCCAACTATCTCTGGTGCACATGTGGTGTTCAGGTCAACTTTTGCTTTTCTCTTCTTCTTGTAACTTTCTAGATCTAAATTACTTACAGATCCCTGAATCTGAGACTTCCCCATCTCATGATAGTCATGTCCAAAGAATATCTTGGGTTTGATTTTTTTTTTTTTTTGGTGTGCGTTTGGTTTTGTTGGGTTTATGTGCAGGTGTTGAAAAATGCTTTTAAAACATTTTATGGACCTTTCTATTTCTGAAGCATTTTAAACTTAATTTTTTTTTTAAGCACTTCTCTTATGTTTGTTTTTTTTTTTTTTTTTGTGTGTGTGTTTTTGGAAGCTTTTTTCCTTTCAGAAGAAGCTTCCTCATTGCCTTCCCTGTGCCCACCCCACCGCCGCCTCCTGTTTTCAAATGACCTTCAGTAGAGCTGGAAGTATATTTGGCTTCTGCTATTTGCTAGTTGTGCAACTAAGGCATACACAAAATTCCTCTAAAATAAAACTTATTTCTATCTCTGCCTGTTTCCTACTGACTGTTACTTCTGTTTGTTTTCTTTTGATAACTACAATATTTTCAAAGTCTCCCACCTTTTGCCTTTCTGCATTCCTTTTCAAGCATTTTCACGCAAATGTTAAAATTTCTGAGTCATCTTGTGGAAGTGTTGCCTTAGTTCTCATTTTCCTTCTTGCAACACCCTCACTTTGATGCTCTTTTACGTAAATTCATGCAGTATGTGCTCTCACTCTGTTATTGCTAGATAGGTGGAAGATGGAAGTATGTGTGAATTTTGGAGAGATTGATTCTGGATTTGGCCAGGCAGACTTCTTACTATTGTTTCTGATCATACTGCCAAGTGGTAAAATATTGAGACTACTATGAGGAGCAGCCAGTGTCCGATTGTGCACTACCTTGACCCACATATTATAGTAACCATTTTACAGAGAGCTTCATGGGTTTCAGTGGTATAGTTGTATATTGGCTACCTATTTCTGCAGTTGGATGCCATTTTGAGGAGAGCTAATGGATGTGGTGAAAATTATTGATCAAGGACTGCTTCTCAAAGGGGACTATATCCAGAGACTGAGTTTGCAGTAATGTGTATCAGGAGAGGGACTTTGAACTTTGTGAAAAAGGTATAGATATCCCTGGATCTGCATAAATAGTACCTTCTGCCTTCAAACTGAGCTGAGGAATTCTGAAGCGCTTTAGGCTAAAGGGTGCTTCCATGTGTTCTTGAAAGGGCTGCATGCCCAAATGCAGTGTTATTAACATACTTGAGTCCTGCTGTTCAATTTTACTTTGTGGCTGCCTTCTGGTCATTATCCTATGAAAAGTGCCAAAGAAATATGCCAGTGAAACTGATAGGGGACAGGTCCTGAAGGAGTGTAGTAAGCTATGAGAGCAAGATGACCGTTTCAGGCACACACTAGGTCCAGTTCCAGATAGTGCATATTTGAGTTAGATTTCTTGAACCCTGTGGCATCTTGTTTGCTTCTTAATAATACAAATATGTGCTATACTAAGAAGCTTTGCAGGGACCTGGCAAAATTAATCAACAGCGTAACACTTGTAAGTCAAAGTGAGTCTTGATATATGGAAGTTAATGTAAAACAGAAGGAATGGCATGTGCTGTTTATATTCTGCTTTTCTAGCTTCAGAATTAACTTCAGTCCACAAATTAAAAAAAAAAAAAATATTGTTTGTTATGATTACGTTACAAGCAGGTTCTGGAAAGAGTGGGGGAAATAATACTTAATGTCAGTCACCCTCATTGACTAGCAGTGTCTGCTCTTAGCCTGTTTCTGACAAGAGAGTAGAGATGGATGTGGAAGAAGCAAAAATAATTAGTGGTATGGAAAAATCCCACTAAGAGGAGGCGTGCAAAGACTGGGAACATTCTCCTGGAGTCAAAATGAATAGAAAGAACCACAGAAGAAAGCTTCAAAATAGATTAAGTTGTATACAAAAGCTGAATTTCTGAACAAGAAAAGTATTAATGCTCTTCTCTCTTCTACTTTTTCATGAGTGCAGAATAACACTTTCAGTTACATGGTCAGTCATATGTTTATTCAAGAAGTGCTACAGGCAGACATAAGAATCATGGGCAACAGATTGGGACAGCTGGAGGGGGAGCAATTATCTATTTAGAGATGGTGAGGGTAAGTGGTGTCAGAACTGGTACCTGTAGAATATTTGTTCAGCATGGTCAATGTCATTACATGAGGAAGGATATTCTTACAGATATGTGAGAAGTTATGGTAAAAGGTTAGCCCCAAGGTACTTAAAGAATTGCAGACTTTTAGCTTGGTTTAAAGGCAGAGAAGACTTATGCATCTTATTTTTAGAATGATTTTGTCTTTGAATGATATGAATGATTTTAAACAGGTGTACTTTTATTTGATTTAACCAAAGTGTCAATATTTTTTATACTGTAGAACATAAGGACTCTTGAAAACCCCTGAATATTGCAACTGCGATTACAGTTTTTTTTTGTTTTGCCTTTTTTTTTTCTGTATGTGTAAGAATGATGTTAGTTTACACAATTCTGTTCCATAACAAAACCAGCTTTCCTTGTTTCCGATACCTATTAACAGGATCCTAGCAGCATTTGTCTTTTGGTTTCTATCAGTCTTGTTTTCAGGGTACCAAAGTGTTAATCAACCAACTTACTTAACCCATGAAGATTTCTGTGGCGTAATAGCCAAATTAAATATCTAATTCTATTAAAGCTTCTCTTCATGTTCACACAAGAAATCCCTTATATTTTTTTATTTAAGGATTCATAACTGCTTAGAAATTGGTATTCTTGGCAGTGGAGTGTCTTTAATCACAAAACCGTCTGCTGTTCTGATGTGTATGTAATATGTGCATGATACTGCAGAAGCTGCTCCAGAGTACTGAGAATGAGAGAAGGGTACATTGTTTCATCATAAAGTTAAATACCTCTACATTAATAATAATATTGTCAGAGCTGCTATGCCAATCCATTTGACCTACTTTTACCTGTAATAATACTTTTACCAATAAAAATCTGTAATACCCCTACATAAACACACTGGCTTCTCATGATGAACTGTTGCTCACACAAATTCCCTGAAGACATTTCTTTGGCATAAGCTGTCTTCATATACTGCAGGTGACAGCTGCCCAAGACCAAGCATCCACTTACAATCACTTATGCTTTATTATTGCTTAGTGGAGAGCTTTGTGAAAGATATCTCGGCATGTGTCTGGCTTGAACCATCTTCACAAAGTCTGGTTTTTGAGGCTGAGTTATTGCCTACCTCTCTACCAGTAAGAGCTGGCCAACAGGGATTGGATTTTGCTGTAGGGCTAAATTAGCTTATCAGTTCTTGTGCTTGCTCCAAGAGATGCTAGGTAACAATTAAATGGTAGATTTTTGAGTTTCATTAGTGCCTTCACACATCCTGGTGCTGACATCCATGCAGCATGTGTGCTGGGGAGCTGGGGTGGTAACTGGCCCTGTCACGTGTAGAGATGGGCAAAGACTCTGGGCTGTGTTAGCACTTGGGAAAGAGGTGGGAGTTGTTGAGCGCCATCCCACATGCCCAGAGATTTCTAGACACAGTTAGAGAAAACTGGTGGTCAGGGAGGGGTGGGGTGAGTGCCCTGGGGCACTCTGGTATTTGCCCTTCTCAGGAAGTATGATTGCCCCAGCATGGCAAGAGTCAGTGCTGGGGGCTGAGCAAGCCAGTCTGGGGAAAGCACTCCTTTCTGGCTCATGGTAGAGCTCTTGCTAGTGGGACTAATGTTGCTAACTTGTACCCTCCTCCAGTAAAAGTGGGAACATCATAAAATGTGGGGGACTATGTGTGTTTACAACTTTAAATTTTAACTGTGCAAAAATTAGATATAGAAACCTTTTTAAGCTGTTAGAAAGCAGACTTTCACTGTATTTCTATTGCTAGATTTTTCTAAGCCATAGTAGAACTGCCTCAGAGGAGCACGGAAGGTATTTAGTTATGTAATTTATTCCATAAAATGGGTAAGGTGTAATATAACTCTCAGAACTGGTGAGCACGCTATGCACATTGTGGTTCTACTGAGCTGAAATAATTCACTGACGTCGCCTGTAGTAGATGATTAACAGGCTGGGTTTTTTTTTTAATATATGAGCATGTTATGTGTTACCTGTAAAGTGTCCAGGTGCTTGACTAGGGTGCCTAAGACTCCTCACAGGAATGCAAACACCACCAAACATTTGTTTGCTTATTTTAGCACCACCACCTCTCCCTTGATAACCACAAAAAAGACCTTTTCATTTTTTAAGCCTAAAGCAGAACAGTTGTCATCATCCAATACCTAATGGCTCTGGAAGAAAACAGCAATACCACAAAACCAAGGAAATTAAATCCTATCTGACATGTTTCTTCTGGATCCAGTGGGGAAGAGCACTAGAGAGACCTTTTACCCTGGCATTTAGTGGTTAGTGTTGCTGTAGTATATGATGTTGCCCTTGCATGGCATTTTTCACTGTGGTGCATAGTTCTTGACTGCCAGAGGTGATGAGATTGTTGGGGAGGTTATGTCCAGAAGATCCACGTATCTCCCTTCTGACTTCCAGCATTGAAGATTGTGCTTTGAATGTTTTTGGAAGGCCCAGAGTTGCTGTAGCAGCAGAGTGCATGTGCCTTTAAGAACTGTGGAACAGATGATATTGTTAATATTTAAATTCAGAGTGGCAATATTTGCAAAACAGAACTTTAGAAAGGGCTTTTCATCTGAAGAGATAATCTGACTTCTGAGAAGAATTGAAAACCCTCAAGTTCTTATCACATTAATGCAGACTGAATAGAGAGGTACTTGAGCAGCACTGTGGATGACTGCCCACTAAGCTGTGTGACAGACACATTTCTATGGGAAATTATAGAAACTAAAAGCTGTAGGAATTAATGGTGGTGAGGAAGAGGGATCATCAAGGATTATATGATGCAAAAAAACCATCACTTGTTCAGAAAGTCTTTGCACCAAACATCAGAGGTGCTTGTTTTGCAGAAGCATAGGCATGGTACTCTTCCCTAAGGAATTGCTAATGGCTAGTAATGGCAACAGGCTGTAAAGCCAGGGACCCCTTACATGTGGTCTGATTTTGTGTATATATCTCCTCCATGTAAGTAAAAAAAATCAGAAGGCCATGTTTCACAGTATTTTTTTTTTTAGTTGATGAGCTGATAGCAGCTAGTTCCACAGATCTTTGAGTAACTGTTTCATGATTAAAAAAAAAAAACAACCCAAAACAAAACTGGGATCCTGTCATTGCACAGATAAGGCCTGTTATCTGTTTAACCCCTACCAAATGACTAGACTGCTGTCTCTTCTGACTCTTTGCATTACATGAATTGAGTTTCATGAACTGAGTGCACTAAGCTTATAAATATTTCCCGTTGTTTTTTCAGCTATTTGACGTGCATTGACATATTGCATGTTGCTTCAGTCGTGCTGAACTCCAGCTGCTGCAGTGCTGGTTTTTTTCATGGCAGTAATAGAAACTTCTCTTAATTTCCCAAACCAAAATGTTTAACAAATCACTGTGCAAAAATAACTGTGGGCTATGTGCTTTGTGGCCCAGTAAGAGACACTCTGAACATTTTCCTCCAAGCTCTCTAAGAATTTGAAAAGTTGCAGGCCTGACTGACAAATGAGTCTTCATTAGGACAACTGTTTGGAAATTATGAATGCTGTGTAACATGTCAATGTATATGATCTAGGTTCTCTTCAGTAACTGCTGCATATTGAAATGATTCAGCGTGAGATCTACAAGTGTCTGGGAAATGTCTTGGTACAAGAGGAATAATGTGGGATGTTATTTTCCTTTCTTCTTTTCATCTCTCCACTTTCCAGGACAGACTGTGCTATACAGCCGTACTGCCACATCACTGAGCTCAAATCTCTCCTCTTCAAACACTAGGGATGTTTATTATCTTTATTGTGACAACCAAAACCGAGCAACGCTCAGTTAGGGGAGGCCAGACTGGACAAATATTACTGATGGATTTGGGAAGCTCAGGAAAAAGAGCAGGAGTAGAGAAAAAAGGGAAGAGAGGGAAGTATGAAAAATGGGAGAGAGCAGGGAAGAAGCAGAGTCTGCACGTTGATATATTCAGCCTGATCAGCAGATGGTTTTGTGTGCTTGTAAATGATTGTTTGAACAAGATTTTTCTGTCCCGTGGACTTGAGGTCTGCACTGTCCCTGGGTGCCTGTGTCTACAGTACTGCAGACCATACATGGCTGATTGTTTTAACATAAGACAAAGTATTATGCTTGTGATGCTCCTGCAATGCCTCCTGCAACTACTGTGCTTGTCCCAGCGTCATTCAGGCAGCAGCAGCTCACAGTTCCCTGGCAGTGCCTGTGTGCTCCTGCTTCCTCCAGAGGCCCTTCTGGGCCCTTCCTCTTCCTCCCCCATACTGCAGGGTCCTTCCTGGGGGAGAGAGCCATGTCTCACTACTACCCCTCACTCATGGGACCCTGAACATCTTGTCCAACTCTCACCCGATGGTAGTGCTTTCTTCCTCCTTTGTTTTCACTTCCAAGTCAGCATATCCCATTTCTGATGCGTGCTGTCCCATTTTCTGCCAAACCAGGATACTTCAGTCTTTACCTGCTAGCTGAGCTTTGATTGTGTTTCCTCGCTGTCCCATTTCCCAGCATTCATTGGGCCACTGCATTGTTTTCTCTTTCAGAGATCTCATGGATCCTTCTTCTTTCATTTTATTCCAGCCCTGGTTTTACCTTCTCCAAAAGCCATTGTCCCATTTTCTTCCTCACTGCCACTGTTTCTGTTGGAGATAGGACTCCCTTTCTACCTGCTCTCAAACAAAGAGGAGGTGTTTGTGCATTGAGATGTATTTATTGGGAGCTTGAGGATGCCAGGAGAATGGTCATATTGGAAACATTATTTTCAGTATATGACCTAGAAACTACATCAGCCTGTCAGAGCAAGATGGATGTATGTGCTTGGGGAAAGCTGGGTAAGGAGCAAAGTGCTGTTTTTCTTTTCCAATGTTTAATAAGCTTGGTTTTCTTTTCTTGTTATAGCATTTAAAAAGAAAAGGCTGTTCATTGTAACTCTCTTCAACATCCTGTCATCTTCATTTACCCGAAACATTGTGCAGTTCTTTGTTGACTTTGTGCAGGTACACTGGAATCTCATTACCCCAACCCGCAGTCTCCTGGTGCAATACTGTATATTTTTAGAAGTGAGAGTTTTTCTATGTAATGCCCATGACAGGGCAATTCAGCACAAGGGAAAAACTGTCAAAACTAGTAGTGCAGTCCTATTACTGTTATTGTTTGAGGTAAGCAACCACATCCTGGCTCCTAAAAAAAGTTGCCTGCAGGACCTTCTGGCTCAAATTTAACAGCAGGTGGGGCCCTGTGTCTCTTTTAGAAGATACTGTTTCACCTTAGAAGACAAAAAAGCATCAAAGGAGGAAATTTGCCTCTTGAGAACTTTAGTCACCATCTCGCTTCTGCTGACTTGACAGGTTTTTACTCCAAGTAGAGGCAAACCAAAGTGGATATATATGATTTTGTGAGGAAAACAGGCTCACAGGAACCAGCAACCAAGTTTTGGAGCACTGGCTTTCTGCAGGTTGCTGTGCTACCTTTTTTGCCTCTTGCTGGCAGGTTGCCATAGCACACAAGGAATTCTCCCTATTTTTAAAACAGAAGATCATAGTTTTCTATTGTGCAGATAAATATAGCACATTAGATGAGCTTACCTTCATAGTCTCTCGGCTGAAGGCACAAATAACAATTGTGTTTATGGTCCTGCTCTTTTTGGAAAGCTTTTACAGATCATCAATTTTAATAAAGGATATTGGGAGCAGGGGTGGGGGACTTCTCAAAATTTTCCCTCCCTCCCCAGGGAAACTTAATTCTGTTCTGCACAAAATGCCTTATATTAAGGTTCCATGTTGTTAGTTTCTCTTTCTCTTACAAATTCTGCAGCCTTATTTCATGGTGGACTGATTTTTGCACTGTTCTAGATCCCATAAGTGAAATTGAAACTGTCATACATTAGTGGAAACAGTTGTACCTTCAAGGTATTGAATATTCTGTAAAATTATGTTTCAATATTTTGCAGCATGGTGGGAATCTGTCTTCATACAGTGTACCAAATACGCAAATAGGAGGGTTTCTACATGGTGGAAGTGCACTGTTATGGTGGAGGGTTTTGCTAGCCTTTCTACAATAGCCTTATGACAGTAAAAGATAGGGGGAAACAATAATAAGTGCTTTTTAAAGTCAACTTTCCAGCTGCTTTGAAACATGCCAGGCATGGAAATGTACAATTCTGGTTATAGATATGAATTCCACTAATGGGTGGGGAAAAAAAGACTGAGTGCACCTGAGTGCAGGTGACCCAACAGCAAAAGATCCTGGAACACAGGAAATGGAAAAATCTCCATGTGCCTGACTCCACTGTAACTCATGGAGCACTGACAGAGGCTGCAGCAGTGTTTGCAGCACCAAGCTCCAAGTCCTCAGTTTCTACAGGTCACAGTAATCACACACAAGTAGGTGATGTATCTTCAGCCCCTCTTCTTAGCCTTCTGGTAAGTATTCTCTACCTACAGGGGACCATAGCCCTTGCAGTAAAACCTATAGTGTGAGTATTCATGGCGTTGGTGAGTGTTTACTTTACAGGGGCTTCTGTGTTTATGATGTTCAGTTCAAGAAATTAAAAAGTTTGGAAATTCACTTCTTGAAGTCTGATTTTGACCAGAATAGTTAGGGTAACTTTGAGTTTCTAAGATAAAATGATCAAGGTATCTTTAATCATTATTTATTCCTGGTGGCCGGGGGGCGGGGAAAGAAACTCATTCTTTTTGTGTGAAAGCAATGTCTAGCAATATTTGAATGGAATCTGTTTAAAAAAACCCCAAGGAAATACATTCAATAGGCAACTCCATAGAGATATAGACCTAACTTTTTGTGAGAATATGCAGTACTTCCAGTTGCTGTTGCAAAGCTGAGGGAAACATATGGAAACTGAAGAAATAACCATAACATGAGTTTCCATGTTGCTTTAATATCCCTAATAACCTTCAAATACAGTGGTTAGAGCTGATGTGAGGATGATTAAATGGATATTACAAATAGTCTTACTGCAATTCTGATGCAAGTGCCCTGGATCATTTCACTTAATATTTGATCAGCCCTTCATCTTACTTGTCTAAATAATTTTGGAACATCTGAAATGTTGCTCAAAACACTCTTGTGAATTAACTCTAATATTTCTCTAGTTATTAAAATTATCTTTCAATTTAAGTAGTAAAATCAGAATTCAAACTCCCTTTCACACTTGATCCATAGTACTGTACCCAAACCTTGTTCATAAACATTAAGATAAGTTTATGCATCCTTCAAATTAAGTATGTCCTTCCCAGAAGGTGTATTTATTTTTTTGTGTGTGACTATGAAGTGAAAAAATCTGGTAAAGTAACTTTTAATTTTTGTCATTAGTGAATTCTACTTGCTATGATCACCAAGTAAATTTATTAATGTAGCATCACTAACATTTTATAAGGTGTCAAAAATCTATGACAATTTAAAGAATCTTCAGCAACATGAGAAAAATGATTTTAAGTATCTGTACTTTCAACTGCACAAGACTAATCTTTCAGTTTTGTTGTGTATACTTTTAAGAGGATGATGTAAATTTTTCTTATCCGAGGAACTTCCTGGATTGGTCTCATGTTAAAGTTTTTCTATGATTTTGGGGGTTGTTTTCTTTAAATAAATTTTTTTTATCATCTCTGTACCTAAAGTTTTGTTTTTACCTAACAACCAGAACTTCATAACTACTAAAACTAGACATAAACTGCTGGGGTGAAGGGAATGACCTGGATGTTTGACTTTCATTCTGTGGCATCAAAAGTCAGCTGAAGTCTGTCACATTCCAGCTTGAGAGGATTTGTAGTCATTAAATGATTTGCTAGGGCAAGTTTTGCCCTTGAACACAAAATTACCTTTCACCCTTGTAAATTTTCTTTTTACATTATATCACATCTCCCTGCCTCTGAATGAAGCATTTATCCAACAGATGTGCATTTTTTTTATCAGCGAATGTGATAAACATGTTCTGTGTTCAGCCAATGATTGAGAATCAACTTTGGGAAAGAAATACCCTTGATATAACATCGCTCATAAAATGCATCTTTATCATCTGCCATATTAACTGTGGTGCAAGAAGCAGAAGGAGGGCCTCCAGAGCATAATCAGAGCAGATATAGGGCAGTTTAAAGTCAAAAAATGTAGGATATTTTCTAGGAATATAGGTTATGGGTTCACTAAGGAAAGACAGGAAGTTCTGTATTAAACTGATCATTGACTTATTTTTTAAAATATAGTTGCACACAGTTTAATTTCCTATACAAATGTTGCATGATGAATCTACCCTACTATGTTTACTTGAGTAAATTTTATTTCAGTAGGTCAAGCTTAAGCTCCAAGACATTTAGCTATTATGAAGTTATATATAGTAGATATTTCAGAAAACATCAGTTCAGGTTAGGTTGATACGCTGGGGTGAGAGGGAAATGTCGATGATTTGATAAAAGCACCATTTTCTTTTCAGATGCCATTTCACACTTCTAAGGCCAGGGAAATGCTCTTTTGATTCATGTAAAATACAAATACCAGAAGTTAAGTTTCATGGTGTGTCAGTGAATGATACAAATCAATGTATTTCAGCACCACTTCTGCTCCTTTAGAGGAAGGTCTTTGAATAGATGATTTTTTTTCCCAAATTAGATTAAAGATGTTTCTCTATCAAGACTCCCTGAGCTGTATCAAAAAGGTATGTTCAGTGCAGGCAGTGGCTTTGAGTTTGTGGCAGTTTGCTGGCTGCTATGGGAAGACTGGAAGAAAATGCTTCAGTTTTGTGAAGCCACTGATTGATTCCCTTCTCGTGGAGATGTGTGCTGCACCTTTAATTTTGCAAGGGTTTTCATATGATAATTTCTCCATCTCCATTTTTCCTGGTCTGTCAGCTGCTGTGTGCATGTTATTACTATATCACACAAGTGGCATACACCTGCTGGAAATGTTGTTCATCAGCCTCTTTTGTTGACTGTTGACAGAGGATATTTGGTAGAGCAATTATTCTTTTCTTGTTTAGATTAAAATTGCCATCTGACTACTGTTGTGAAGGTTATTCCAAAATATTTTAGCTAAAGATACTATGGATGGGGTTGTCCCCACTGGTGTCATTATAAGGGTCTCATTGCCAATAAAATTTCCTGCAAGAGATATATGGAACATCTAAGAACAAGCCACTTTTGGGGAATTTTAGTCTTAAAATTCCTAAGTATTGTGAAGTGAGGTCATGGTTAACTCTATCCAGCAGCTAAACACCATGCAGCTGCTCGCTCACTGGTCCTCCCTCCCAGTGGGATGAGGAGGAGAGCTGAAAAAAGTAAAACTCGTAGTTGGAGATAAAACAGTTTAATAATTAAAAATATAATTGATAATAATAAAAATAGGATAATAATTGTAATGAAAAGGAATATAAAGAAAAAGAGAAAGCAATAACACCCAAGAAATACCGGTGATGTACAGTGCAATTGCATGCCACCTGCTGACCAATGCCTGAGCAACAATGACCTGCCTTGGTCAACTCCCCCAGTTTATATACTGACCATGATGATATAGGGTAGGGAACATCCCTTTGGCTCATTCAAGTCAGCTGTCCTGGCCATGCTCCCTCTCAGTTTCTTGTATTCCTGTAAGTAGGAAAAGCATGGGAAATTGGAAAGATCTTAATTCCCTAGCAACAGCTAAAAACATCAGGATATTACCAGTATTCAACTCATACTGAATACAAAACATAGCACTGTTGTAGCTAAGAAGAAGAAAAGAGTTCTGCTCCAGATAAAACTACGAGAGTGGAAAAAGCAAGGGAAAATTACTGCAGAGGGATCTTCCCCTTTTATCTTCAAGAAAATATTTGAAGAATTTGTTGAGAGTGAGCAAATGGAGAGCTTTTTTCAGCAAAGTAAAAATTGTTAAAGATGTAATATCTTTAACATCCAAGTAGTTCATTTGTTGATGTTTCTTAGTTCAGTATTGTTTAAAGGGCATACTGCGTGCCTCTGATTTGAGATTTCCTTGTCAGTATGTCACTAAAGAGGTGAACACTAAAGCAGGAAATCTGAATTGAAGGAGGCTTTAGGCACAGGTATATTTAAATACATTCTGAAAACTCCTCTTCCTACTTCCTCTGCTCTTCATCTCATTTATTTAAATTATCTCAAAGTGCAACATCACGCGTGTGTTTCACTGCCAGGTTACCTTGGGACTGTAAATCAGGAGCAGAGAAAGATTTTACACAACAAGCTGGCTATAAAATACAGAGATGGCAGGATGTTTTGCTGTGTTGCTTATTAAAAGCCTGAACTAAACTAATTTCTGTTCTGAACTGTGCTCAACAGCAGAGAAAATTTGCCTTGATACAGTGCTCAGTCATGTGCCTTTACTTTCCAGTGGTGGAAGGGTGGGGGGGTGGTTGGGTTGAAAACCCCAAGTTATGTTGCTGGGCTCCTCCTCAGCAGAGTGTGGAGGGAAAGGGTGTTGCTCATTTTCCTTCACTTGACTCAAAAGATTTCAATTCCACTTTGTTTTTTGTTCTTTCTGGTGATGGTTTTTGTTTTGTTTCTTGTAATACAGTATGTTGAGTCTCAGTCATTCCTGTGAATGAAAGTGACTACATTTTCAGGCTACATGCTGAAAAAAAATAAATTTGCAGCTAGCAAGACATTTGTGTGGTTCTTGACATCTGGGTGGAATGTTAGTCTTAGGAGAAATAAAACCTTATAGCTCTGTACTTTTCTGCAGTATATCCAGTGTTTGTTTTGTCACCTGTGTTTTTGTTTGGGCCTGTAGCTGACTCTGGAAGAGCTGGGCAAGGAGGTGTGGGGATCGATGTGACAGCTGATTTGTGCTTTTAACATTCCATCCCTCTGAAGAATAACTTGGTCTTGAGATTTTAGTATAAAACTGAGGAAACAGCACTTCCCCCCACCCCCCTCAAAAAAAGCCAAAAAACCCCCACACAAACCCACAAAACTAATATAGCTTCAGCAATGAGATTGCATTTGCATTTTCTGTCAAAATATTGATGGCACTTTGGAATGTTTCAGGACTTGCTTAATTTCTTGCTCTTCCCAATCTGTGTGGGGTAGAGCTTTTTCCAGGAAGCATCTGTCTTGGCAGTAGAAATTCAGGAAGAATGGGTAACTTCTCATAACTGCCTAATGGTTTCTAGCTAAGATTTTTTGGATGGTGGCACTAGAACAGGACCTAGGACAAGTTAGGGAAGGTTGGTGGCATCGCCTCAGTCAAGTAGAGGGTTGCAGAGGTGGTGGGGAGCAGTGAGATAGATGATAAAACCTCTGAATGATTAAGATCTCCTGAGGGAGAAGCAGAGACTAAGCAGGGCTCAAACTATCTGAGGAGACAAACTCAAGAGTGGAAGCAAGGACACAGTGGCCGGGGCAGAACTGCTTAGAAACTCTCTCTTATATCTGACATTGTCATTATGCTTTCTACGCTGAAAAGATCTCTGTTGTGGTTTGTGGTGGGGTGGTTGGTTTACTTGTTTTGGGGTTTGGTTTTGTTTTGTGTTTTTGTGGAAAAAAAAATAAGAAAAATAAATCCAACTCTGTGTTTCAAAGTCTCTTTCTTGCTATTTAGAGATCTTTCTTTAAGGGGAGGGAGACAACCATTTCAAAGCTCTGGGATCATCATAAACACCCTGGTGTGCATCCTGGCATTTTACGTAAGAGTAGATATATTAGAGGAAGGCCTGGCGAATGAAGAGAAAAACCAGTGTGCAAATATAATAAAGTGTGCAGAGGAATAATTAAAAAAAAAAAAGGAGAGATTCTGTGGATGAAATTAAATTAGAAGATTGCTTCCAGGAAGGTAAGTGGTTTAAATATAAATAATGCAATTACTCATGGAAACACTGATTAATTTAATGGAGAGTTAAACTTACAGTTTAATAAGCAACTACAATCTAGTATGACTTGTGTTGTCCAAAGTACAGACCAACCATCAGCACTCAAACAGTTGTCAGTAATAAGTTGTTTCTTATTGCTTCCTTCTTTCCGTGGAGAGAAAAATTTGTTGTGTGATCCCTGACCACATGGGATGAAAGTGGCAAACACTATTTCTCTTTTGGAGTACCTAATCTCAGAATCTGTATCTTCAGTGACCTGAATCCTGGGCATAGGACTCCGTGTGGAGGGATAGTAGGAAATCACTTTATCAAGCCAACAATTCAGAATTTACACAGAGTGGCCAAATGATAGAATTAAACAACATCAGCCATTTATTTCTTGGAATTCAGGTTTGGAACCTTATTTTACTGTTGAGGGGCTTTGTGCTGAGGATGATAAGATTCTCAATCTTTTTATTGGCTGAATATAGTAAAGCACTGTATATGCTTTAGGGTCAGATTTACTCTCCTTTGAGGAGGAAGGAACTTGGAGCTTTTTTGGGGGGGAAGAATTAGGTCCTTTCTTAAATAATGTTTTGGATTCTGCCTTTTCTTTTGGATGAGTACCTCTTTGTGTTGACAGATCTGTTTCTTCCCACTGACCTCCTGAAGTTTTGTCTTTGTGGAAAAAGTATCAATGGTCTTTGAATGTCAGCTCACTCTTAAAATAAACCTTCTTTGAGAGAAAATGTAATTTTTTTTTAAAGCAGAAGCCCCCTTTTTTTTAAAAATTTATAATCTTTTGAGTAACTAGATATTTTGTTTTTATTTGCTTAAAACATAATCTCCTTTCCTGGGTCTCTTCAAAAATCATCCATTGTGCTAAGAATTGTATCTCAAACATAGCAAGTTTAAGATCATCATACTGCAGTATAGAGCCTACTAAATCTTTGACATTTGCCTTCAGCTTTAAAAATGTGGATTTTGTATGACAATAGGTTTATGAAGTGTATAGAGGCAGCTTTATAATCTATTAGAAAATAATTTTTGTGTTTTGGCTTAGTAAATCAAAGTTCATTTTACATAAGCAGCACAACATGAATAGAGGTTGTGTTACTACAGATTTTTGTGAGCTTCCTTCCACTTAATTGAAATGTAGGCTTGTTAAGGAAACTTGGTAGGGAGTGATACTTTTACTACAGATAGGAAGAAGGAGGTACAGATATGTATTTTTTTCTGGTAAAATTGTTTAAAATCATGATGTGCAGAGTTACATGTACAACTGAAGCATCTCCTAGACTTGGGACTTAAAAAATTGGAAGTTTTTATGATGATGCTGATAATGAGATGCATGCTTAAATCAGTACAGCTACCTCACTTAACAAAACTCAGTTAATTTATCTCAGTTAATCCTGCCAATGCAGCTCTGCGATTTGTGGTGTCTGCTTTGTCTTGGATAGTGCTGCTGTCAAGTGTATAATCTGTAGGATGATAGCTGAAGAAAATGTGTGCTTTTTTCTTTTTAACTGTTCTGCACTTATTGATTGTGTATGTAGCTTTGTCTTGTTTTAGCTTTGCAGCTTAGAGAACTGCTGATCTTGTTTATCCCTAAAATTACCTCTGACTTTGAAATCTGAGGGTTGTTTACAATCCCTGGTACCTGAATGCCTGATTTCCTTCCTCCTCTTCCAAGAAGAGGAGGGTGGAGAAGCAGTTGGGGGTGATTTTGGTGGTGTGTGTGGTTTGTTTGGTTTGGTTTTTTTTCTTCCTTTTCTTTTCCTCTTCTCCCCCCCTGCTCCAGACCCACAAACCTTGGTACATTAACATAAATTGTTGGATTTACTTCCTGAGAATTTCATGGAAAATGCAGTAGGCTTGCTTCATGTATTCAATTCAGAAAGAACTTGTGCAGGATGGAGATGATTCCAAAATGCTGGGTGGCTGTATCTTGCCCTGTGAGTCTTGGAAAATGCTTGTGCTTGAAGCAGGTGCTAAATCAAACCACTTCTGTTCAACCTCATATACTTGTGGACTCTAAATCTGCCAAGTGTCTGTCCTCCAAAACCAGCATGCTTTTGTGGTCTAGGTGGGGAACAAGCAGCTCTGAAGCTGTATTCCCACCTGTACTTGGTTTAATAATATGTAGCACTATTTTTCTCTCTCCTTCCCCATAACTAGGCTATTGCCTAATCTTACCAGTGGTACTTTATAGGAGCATATTAATGCTCTGTTGACATCTTACAATTGGTACAGATTCACAGCTTTGTCTGTGCTACCATACTGCCAAAGCCAGCTGCCACCTTGCAGTGCTGTTCTTTTCTTTTTTTTTTTCTTTTAGGAATTGGACTTTATATGCTTTGTGGTCTGTTTCTAATACTAGTACTTAATGTAGAAATTGCTGGGAAAGTCAAGTAGTTTCTTCTCAGTTGCATTTTATTAAAAATAAAGTTTAGTATTTTACCAGAGAGCTTGTAATGAAATAACAAAGATATTAAGGAATTCATCTGGTATTTTTGAAAAGACCTTACTGGAGGGGAAAAATGCAGTTAATTGAGGAAATATGTCTCAGTTCACAGAACTGAAAATGCCAGCTGCTTTTGACAGTCTGATTATGGAAGTCCATTAGACATGGTCACAGATGCTCGGATTAGCATTGACTGATTGGATAGTGATTTTCATTGGAACCAAAAAAACCTCTTGGTCCTGTCTCATCTGAGGTTACAATTACAGAATGTTCCTGTGGGGTAAAGTGTGCCTGTCCCTTTAGTGGGATAAGAGCTCATTTGGGATAACATCATTGACGTTGAAAGAGAACTATGCTTCCAGTGGGACCTTAGAGGTTGCATCCAGACAGTACCTGAAAAGTTGCTGTGCTCCAAACTAAAATCCTAGCTTTCTTTTATGATGACTGATGGCAGGGGTGTATTCAATTTAAAAAAAAAAAAAAAAAAAAAAAGAGAGAGAGAAAAAGAAAAGAAAAAGTATAGCTGTACCTTTTGACAGAAATACTTTAGGAGAAGCTTCAACAGTGTCCTCTTTGGCTGCCATAGCTTGAGAAAGTAGTCTTTAGGATAAGAGTGTTTTAAAAAGCTGTAGTGAATCTCATCTTTGGAGAACAGAGATAATATTGCTGCATATAGATGCTTTGGTGAGCAGTCAGTAGGTGATAACATGATATGGAGGAGAAGGCTATTTGTGGGTGGTTTGTGGGTTTTGGTATTTTTGGTGTGGTTGTTTTTTTTAATTAAAGGTGAATATTGTGGATAGAAACACTTTTTCTTTCATGCTAAAATCTTCATAGCTTTTTAAAATTAATATTATTGTGTATATATTTAAAACAAGTAAAACTATTGTCTTCCTGCCTTGAATAAGCTGTAGGAACTTGTCAGGTGATTCCCCTGCAATAGGCTTGCCTTCTACAGGATATCTTATATTGCCTTGAAATTGTTGCAGAGTAAAATCTAAGTCCTTAAACCAGATATCTTACTAATTAATTTACTTTTTAACGTAAGCATCTTCACTGTAACATGAACTTGTTGCCTTTGGTTTCTAGCCTTTGGAAAGTAGATTAAAAAAGCCCTTTATTGCCAGAATTCTTTCCCTTGGGTAGACAGGTAATGCAGTCAAATCTACTGCCTTCATCCATCTTTTGAATAAACTACATAGATTAAGCTTTAGTCTTTACCTTCATCTTGCTAATTCATTGTCTGGTGGAATGACACATCTCTTTTCTGATTTGAATCCCTAGCATAGGAGTTCAATTTTCTGTTTAATTGCATGGGATTTCTGTTCTGGTTTTTTTTGGTTTGTGGGTTTTTGGTGTTTTGTTGGTTGGTTGGTTGTGGTTTGGTTTGGTTTGTGGGTTTTTTTTGTTTTCATTTTTCATTTTCTGATGCATGCTTCAATGAGGGTAAAACATCAGGATGAAACGTTAAAGATGCTGTTAGAATTCAAGAAGGATAATGTAATACTACCTCCCCCCCACACCCCGCCATTCTGTAATATCAAGATGTACCTTGATGCCTGGTAGTAGTAAATATTAATGTCATGGAAGTTGATAGGTGAAGTATAACCAAGGACTTGGGTAGATGTTGGTGTTCTCATTTGTTATGTCAACAATGTCAGGCAAGTCTGGTATTTGGGGAGTACAGCTTGTGGAAAAACTTTCCCATGTATAAAGGTATAAGTCAGAATAGTCTTAGACCTTCAACAGTCCTCCCCTTCCAAAAGCTTGGGAAAAGCAGGAGACCTACTGCTTGAGTATAGGAAGAGGTGTGTGGCAAAAGCATTGAACTAGAAGAAAAAAGATAGAGTTTTCTGAGCTTAATGGCATGATGTCCTCATACTCATGGAACAGAAGACAGCCTTGCAGTAAGCAAATTAATGTCTTGCTGACCTCAATTAACGTTTGTTCTATTTGTGCCAGGACTGAATTTTGATCTTCAGGCCTGATAAGTGCATACTAAATGAATAGCAGGGAAATGTAAATGACCTTATTTTATTACTTGGATGGCATGAATTCCTCAGAGTCCACCTTTAACTAAATTAGAAGTCTGGAATGAAGAGCTATAGCTCTTTGCATGGTCCATGGAGAGAGCTGTACTCCTGAGCTGTCCTGAATCAACCTCTGTGTGCTTCACTGACCACAGAGGAACAGTGTGTCATAGCTCAGCCCAGTATTAATGTAAATTTGCTTTTTATATCCACATGTATCTAATCTTAATATGCCCAACCCTGAATTTGCCTCTCTCTTTGAAAAAAGTTTAAAAAAAAGAAAAAATAATAAATTCTGGTGTTCTCTCACAGAAGAAAGATTTCTCTTGCTGTGAGACAGCATAAGAAATTGCAGAAATCCCAACCTATGTCACTATGTCTCTGTAATGCACATGAGATACTGTACATAGAAATCGCAAAAATCTAACAGCTGCAACTGCAGCCAGATAAAGCACAAGGGTCACTAAGAAACAATGATAAACAGATGAAACTATGACTTTTTGTCAACTAGTTTTACCCTCCTGGAGAATATCTGGTGTCAAGCTGTCAGTCTACTTGACTTCAGAATGAACAGTGTGAGTTGGTAAGTGTGAGTCCTATCACCTCTTCTTTCTCAGGAACATTTAGAGTGACATAACTCATGAGATGTTCTGCCTTTTTACTCGTCTTCCACTTTTTTCCCTTAATCTCTGCCTTGTATTTTGTCAGTTTGTAACCTAAAATTATAATCTGTGGTGGTCCAAAATTCTGATTAATTAATATACCTTTACAACTTTATATGAATAGACTGATATTAAATGACTTCACCTATTCACACTTGATTTCTGAGTTGTTTTCAACCCTCAGGCAGTTACATATGCTTTAGTCTTGTTATTTAATATGCCATTGAATAGGTGAAGTCATTACAAGAAGTTTTCCTTCTACAGCAGCCTCATCAAATGTCAGAAGGCTTAGCTGAAGGAACCCATGCTGATATATGAAATCACTGACAGCCATGGATTTAGAAGTCCATGAACTCCCATTATTTTATTACTATACAGATAATGAAAAGAGAGACAGGAGTCAGTAATGAAGAACTTGTTCACAGGTCTTGATTTCTTCCAAAACCCTTCTCTGCTTCCTGTGCCCCTTAAACTCATGGTGTTAAAAGTGCTTTGGTCCCCAACTTCTATTAAATGACCCTCACATACCTAGGGGTTACATTTTTTATTATTTGCAGTATGGCAAACTTAATTTCACATAAACTTAATTCAGTCCATCCAGATAGTCCATAATAAAACTAAATCTATGGTAAAGGACAAAAGATGCTTTCTGGGTCCCTAACAGCAGAGGTACCAATTTTGTATCTGCATGTTTGAGACATGCAGAATGTGTATGTAGAAGCTATGTGAGAGAGATGGGGAAAGTGGACAGAGAAGGGGGAGGATCTTTTCATCAGTCTCTGAAGTAGCTATACCAGGCTAGTACTGTTACCTGCTTCCAAACTGCTTCATAAATAGGTTTATTGCAGAGAAAGTCCTGGTTCCATTTTGAATCCAGGCATTTTCCATCAGATGAACTGAAGTTCGGTGAAAGTGTGCTAGCTCTGAGCATGTTTCAGTAGCTTCATTAGGAAACCTCAACATTAAGCTTTGAAGAGAGATTTTGCTCTGAACTATATGATATACACAGTCTAAGGCTGAAGACTTTATGTTCTGTTTTAGCGGGCATAGGGCAGCAATTGGTAAACTTCCTTTAAATGAGTGCTCATTTGTTTTTGTTTTCTTTCTTTATGGTATTTTACTAAAAATATATCCCAAATTCAATCCTGGGGAAAAAATGTTGACTCTTGGGTTTTGTTTAGTGGGTTGTTTTTTGGTTGTTTAGTTAGTTGTTTTCTGTTTATTTTTTAATTTTTTTAAAATTAAAAATAAAATAAAACCCTCAGGCTTATGTGGATTCTTGATGTACTAAAACGTTTCAGCTTTACTGGGCTTTCAAAGGAACTGTATACAAATTAAAAGTAAAGCAAAGATGCCTTAGCCCAAGCTCTAGACTAGGTGCTTCAGATGTGAAGGGCCTCAGCTCCAGATTGACGCTCTGCCCTGGTTACCCGTCTCCTGGAAGGGATGCCTTGGGTTCTACATGTGTTGTGGTGTGGGTACCTTGATCTTTGTACAGCAGTAATGTGTGTTATTTCTGCAGTGCTTTCCATAGATGGAATTGATTAATGTGGAAACTCATTCAGTTTTGCTCTTTGGGAAAGTTGGAAAAAATGTGACCATAAGCCAAAACCAAGTAATATTTATAATATTGATAGTATGTGAAAAGCTCTAAAAAATAATGCGAGAGCCATACATTTGAGGAATATTGTTTGATATGAAAACTAATAGAGAATGCCAGTTGGTGTTTGTTGTTGAAATATCTATACAACATGTATAAACACTAACCAAAGACATAAGATCGTTTATCTTGCTCTATGGAAGACTGCATTCAGAATATCTGTAATGACCTTGACATTATTCTTAATGAATAAATGGAGTATTCAGCCATATCTGATAATGAAAATAAGGCATGCTGGATTGACTTAGCACCCAATTAATCAGCAGTTAATGCAGTCCTGAATGTTGTTAAGTTATTTCATCTTGGAGGGTCAGAGCATGTGTAAAGAAAGGACAATCTAGGCTTTATGCCTTAAATATGAAGCAAGTATAAATGGCAAACAGTAATTGATGTAGTCCACAGGTTTCAGTCAGTAGTGTGGTCTTGATCCATGCTCCCCTCATACATCTGTAAAACCTTTGTAATTCCAGAATAAAACTTCATTAGTTGACATCCTACAGGCAATTGAACTGGAGGTTCTGGGAGATTGTGAGCAAAACATCTCTGGTGTTGGCAGACCAGCAAGTTAGATTGGGTTCATGTTCTTAAAAGGGAAAAACAACAAAAAAAATTTTTAGTAGCCACTGTGTGAATATCCCAGAATAGCCTACTGGGATTTTATTCAAAGTACATATTGAGTTACAGTGCCTGACTTGATACCTGCAAATATCCCTGCCCTGATTTTTACATGGTTATATACAGTGATTCAGAACTAAATAAGATAATATCTTCCAAAATCTTTCCTTCTCAGCAGGGATTTCTCTGTTGCTTACAGCAATGACTTGGCAGTCAGAGCCTAAAAAAGTGATATTTAAGGAAGAGGCCAAGAATTTTGTTCCCTGCACAAGGGATAATCAATGGCAACTGTGCTTTCACCATTCCTGTTCAGAAATCCCAGGTGAACAAAGGAGTTAGTATAGTAGGAATCCTCTTGTTCCCTTTTTCCGATTTTCTGTGAAGTTTTTTTGTTTTTTTTTTTTTTTTTTTTTTAGCAAATTTTTCAACATCTTGATCAGCAAGTAGTAACTAGGAGGATTTCTTTTAGGGCTTTTGCATTTATTTATAGAAAAGCAGAGAAGTAAACATGCTAAATGAAGAGGTAGCTATGTGCCCCGAATCAACAGGAACAGCAGCAGTTTGAATGTTGATTTCACAGCTTTGGAGATGCTTTTGTCCCTGATTTTAGCAGTAGGTGTCTTTAGAAGGCATGGGATTTACCATACTTCTCCTGGGAAGCAGCCCTGGGGAGTTGCAGGTCTTGCAGTGAAGTAGATGGGAGTGGGGAAGATGAGGCCTTGCCTCAGTGTTGGCCTTGTGATCTTTTGCAGATGATATGTCACATAAATCCCTGTAGAGGTACACGTTCTTAAAAATCTGGATATCCTACTCACGATCTTGATAAACAAGGGAGAAAGTATTAAAATGTGGAGGGAATCTATGTGCATATCTTTCCCCTTTGCCTCTGTTCACATGCTTGCTGATGCTCTTTGAAAGTCATCATAGATATAAAACAATGGACAAGTAATTTTATTTTTTATTATATATGTCCTAGAATGCTCCTTTTAGCTTTTGACTTATTTCAGTGCCAGGCTTCAGAGACTTAATGTTTTGTGAGTTGAGGCTTTGCAGACCTACCCTGAAAATTTTCTGCATGTATTGCTCAAAATCCAAATCCTTGTTCTGTCATCAGCAAACTTAATTTAAATTATTTTAAAACATGATCTTTGTATCTCATCAGCTGTGAGGGGTCAGTGTATCGATTGTGAATCTTCACAAAATTCAGGAGCTTTGGAATTTGTTTGTGAAATAGAAAAGGAGCCTTGTCAAGCCCCTTCTGCAAAGCATCATGTAGCCTTTCAAATGACAGGTTTTGCTTGGCAGTCTTCGATTTCAGTGCAGTCAAGAATGTACCACGAAGATACTGATAAAATATCCTGTCTTCTAAGATAGATGTTTATTACAGTGATGCCTGAGAAGATTTCAGCTCTTTGCAGTATTGGTCTGACCAATACTGCAAGGTGTACATAGATGTTAACTGAACTGTTAGCAGGGTTTGCAAAGAATACTAATAGGGTTGTTACAGCAGTAGTGATCTAAGAATAAGTGAGGTAAAGGTCACATGCAGAAGCAGAATTCTTTGCCTTGCTGATAACTAGCTGTATCCTGTGAAGTTTCTAGAGTAAGGCATTTCTGTTAAAAATATTGGGAGCACAGAGTAGACATGTTCAGTAAATATATGCAAATATGAAAGTAGCTTTTAGATATCCTTTGGAAGGAATCCAAATAAGACCTTTGTGTTTCAGTCCCTATTCTGCACCCACTGTGCTTTGCCAACAATGGTGTTAACTGAGCCTGTTTACCTGTGGGATGTAAGTGCTGAGCACTTTATTCTCTATGTGATATTGCACTGGGTTAAATAACATGCTCTGTGGAGAGAGGCACAGAGGAAAATGCTGAATGGCATGTTTTTCTTAGATATTTCTAAGTGTTCTGTTTCTCTTGGTGTTCTGTATTGAACACTGAGTATTTGTACAGCATACTTGAGATGATGATGACATCTTAATCAGCTGTGATCCTGGTGCTTGCTGTTCTCATTGCCGATAATAAATGTGTTTCTCCAGTTTCTCTTATAATCCACCTTCAGTGGGTATTAGTGTTGGTCCTTATGATTGAAATGGTATACAAAGGCAGCATGCTTCACCTGTATGTTGACTTTTGGTTATTTGTCACTGTGCACAGTCTGGAAATGATGTTAATTGGTATGATATTTTTGGTCAGAATGTAAGGTTGATGAAAACAGAAGTGCTACTAAGACTGTTGCTGGAAAGAAGCAGAAAGGAGGGCGGTGTCTCCTGTTCTACTGCCTTTAACATCCATCACTGGAACATCTCGGGTGCATCCTTCTGGAGCTGTCAGGAATGCAAGAGTGCACTGGTATGGGATGGGCTTTAGTGCCAAGCTGCTCTTGGACACCCTTAACACTCCCACTTAATTTCATGTCATCTGCAAACTTAGTGAGGGTGCATTCAATCCCCTCATTCAGGTCATTGATAAAAGACATTAAACAAGACTGGTCCCAAAACTGAGCCCTGAGGGACCCCGCTTGTGACTGGTCACCACCTGGACTTAACTCCATTTACCATCACTCTCTGGGCCTGGCCATCCAGCCAGTTTCTAAGCCAGTGAAGAGTCCGCCTGTCCAAGCCGTGAACCACAAGCTTCTCCAGCAGAATGCCGTGGGAAACAGTGTCAAATGCCTTATTGAAGCCTAGGTAGACAACATCCTTATTATTATAGTAAGCAGTCCTGATTGATTGATGTGTTTCAGAGACATGGTTTCCCTTGGTCTGGTCATAGCCATCCTAGGACTGCATTCCTACTCTGATCCTATTCAGCCACTTTCAGCTAATGAGCTCCCAAACTGCAACTTAAAGACTTGCTCTTAGTTTGTAAATGTTGCAGTTACTGCTTTGTGTGGTAAGTGGTATTAGGCTGGTTGGAGGGGTGAGGTGAGGAGGAAGCTCTTTTCTGTTTAATATTTCTCAATAGGTTCTTGCCTCAAAGATAAGTTTTTAGCATAGCATGCAGGAATTTGCATACACAATATGTCCTATTAATGTAGAGGAACTAAATATGGCAAAGACTCCCACTTTCATTGTCTCTCTTATTCTGCTCCTTGAATGCCCCAGTTGGACTTCTAATGAATTGTTTCCTTCAGCTGTCAAAGTTTACACTATGATCCTAACTTTCTGTTTCCTAGCAACTCTGCAACCTTCTCATAAAGAAGTGTGGCTTATTCTTTTAATTAAATGTAATTCTAAGCCATGGCCAATGAAAAGCAAATAGTGTAGAAAAATAGAAGTCACTTATACTTTAAACAGAAAGAAAAAAAAAAAAAATCACATCCTAATTGCTTATCTGCTGTAGCATGGCATATAATTTTGATGACTAATTTTTTTTGTCCCTACATTTCATATTTAAAATTTTTAGTTGTGATTGGCAATGTGGATATGACCACCCTGAACCACTTGGCCTTGGGACTAAGGACCACTGTTTGACAAAGTTTTGTTTTGTAACAACTTGTATTTGAGCATCATCAACATGTTACTTGGAGGGTATTTGGCTTCCCATTTATTTTGTTATTATTTACTTGGCTGCCCAACTTTGAACCTGAGTCTTCTTACCTAGATGGTGGGTCAGCAGTCTGATGAACTGGATTATGGTGAGACTGATTACAGATTCTACCTTAAAAGGTTTTGAAGGGACTGCATCCCTGCTCTGTTATACTTGTGTAAAGCAAGTCACTGAAATATCTTCATGAGTCTCTTTATTGTGATATTTTCTTATCATTTCTCATCTATAAAATACTGCTAATTCTGTTCAGTGATTTTACTTTTCATCTCAGTTCTTCTAGCTAACTGCACTGTCTGAAGTTAGCAGCCTGTTTTCACAGACAGTGTCTGCTGCTGGCAGTGATAACATCCCATGTTTAGAGTTACTACCACGGATTGGTGTGCAGACCAAGGCCACTGCTGGATCTGGTGCACCACGTTGGGGGGTGCAGGAAAGTGAAAGGCCACACCTGCAGGGAGGAGTGGACAGGGCAGGTGACCCCCAAACTGACCAATGAGTTATTCCATCTCACAGACATCATATTTGCAGAGGGATCTGGAGGGTCTATAAGTTTGGGGTTTTTTTTGTTTGCTTGCTTGCTCGCTCGCCCTGTCTCTGGGGGCTCCTGGGCTCTTCTCCCCCCTTGGACTGCTTTGCCAGCTTTGCTCAGCTTGGCTCAGGTCCTCTTTTGGTTCCTTCCTTGGAGAAACCAAGGAGGACTCTCTCTGTTCTGCCTTCGATCCCAATCGGTGTGTTCCTGAATCTGGTACCAGAATCCAGTTCCTGAACACAGCTCCTGTCTGCTGCGGGGCCCAATCTTGGACTCCCCCGGTGCCTGCTCCACAGCATCAGTGGTGACAGTGATGTAATTACCATCGGGGGGTTGGGTTCGATACTGGTTTTGTATAGATTTGTACATATTCTATTTTATTATTATTATTCTCATTAAAGCTGTTCTAGTTTCCTTTTCTAATCATTCAGTCTCTTATTCCCTTTCTCTTCCCCTTTGGGGAGGGTGGGGGTTTAACAAAGAGCTTCTGTTTATTGGTCTAAGGGGCCGCCCTGACCCTAAACCATGACAGTATGGTTCTTGTAGAACTGTGCAAAGTCTTGTAATATCAAGGATGGTATTGATAGAAATAACAAATGGCTAAAATGCAGTCAACCTCTACTGTGACCAAAATCCTTACTTATAAATGCATGCCATCCCTTTAACTTGTGAACTAGCCTGCTTCCTGAAAAGGCACTTCTGCTTTGTCCCCAGTCTCTGTGTAAATTACAGCTCGCTGCAATTTGATAGTCACCTGGGGAAAGGGAATACACATTGGGATGACTTTTTCTTCTTTCATGTAATAATCACAAAATATGTTTTTCAGTACACTATGCATTTGACTGCTTCGCAAGGAGGAAAGACTTCCTTCCTCAGGGGGACAGATGTCATTTAGTATATAGATGTTTCTGGTAAAGCAAAGAAATATTATGTTCAGGGGGAATTTTCCTTTTTTCCTTTTTTAAAATAAGGATATTTGTAGTAAAAACAACACTGGCTACAATACGGTTAGGGAAAATTTACCTGCTTCCTTCTGTTGACTTTAATTGAAGAGGCTTCTTGAGTAAAAAGTGATGAAACAAAGGTGGGGGGGCCGGCAGTGGTGGTTTAAAATAGATGCTTGTAGAATGGAGAATTGTATCCTTAAAAGAAAGAAAATGGGCTATAAACCTTGGTAACAGCAGTGCTGTTGTGCAAGTACCGCAGAAATTGGAGGGAAGAAAGCAGATTTTCTGCCATGGATGGGAACAGTTTGTAGAGTTTTGCCACTTGTATATTCAAATTGGTAACAATAAAATGTATCATAGCTTCCAGTTGATATCTACAGCATCCATTTACAATAAATACTTGTCACACCTATTCTTTGTCCAGCATAATTTGTTCTTCAGTGAAACAGGCTTTGTATTTAGTCTTGCAGCACCATAGGTGAGGATATCACAGAGGTATGTCAGCATCATGTGCTTTCAATCTGCCTGTTTTATTAAAAAGGACATCTTATTTGGGTTGGCAATGGAAAGAAAACAACTGAAAATGTAGGAACGTGTGTGAGGAGGTGGGGAAGCTCATAGTAGTTGAAGACGGATTTATGACTGTAATGGTATTTTATGGTGTGCTCATGAATATGCATCAACAGGTGGTAAATAATCCAAAGGGAGGATTTGTACAAGCTCTGAAATTCTTTCAACATCCCAGCCCAATTTCAAGCTGTGACAAAGAAGCATAAATACTGCAGGCAGCATTTTGCTCATCTCTCTAGCATTCAATCATTTGTAAAACAGTCTTAAGAGGTACAATGCTGTGAAACCTGGCTTAACTGACCACTGGAGACAGCGACAAAAGGTGGGAAATAATTATCTGGAATGCTTTATGGAGGATATTTTTTGTCACAAAAATGTCTTGTTGATAATTGTTAATGTATGAAAAATATCAGTTATGGACATGATATCCCAGTTTTCTGCCCACTGCAAAAAATAAGTAGAGTGACCCCCCTTTTTTTTTTTTTTTTAAACTGAGGTCTGCTGTCAATGTGAGGATGTTTCAAATTAGTGATGACAGTGAACTTGCAATGGAAATTTCTGAGAAAGGTACTGGTTCAGAACAGGACTTAAGAGGATAAAAACCCTCTTGGCTCCTGGATAAAATTTCTAGTCCTAGTCAGCGAGAACCACCTGCAATAGGAAAAAGTCCCTATTGTGACGAGGCTTTATCAGGGGTTAGTTAAGCCTGTTGCACATCCTCCTAACGCCTGTTAGTAAACTGCACAAGCACTGAATGAAGGAACAGCAGTGTGGTTCATAGACCTCCTCTTCTTTCCTTCAACTCATATCTGCATCTACTCCTGTTCAAAGTGTCAGTTACAAATACTGTAAATGCAGCAGATAACATGGGGATTTGACCCTGGTTTCTTTGTAACATCTGGAAAATCTCAGGTTACTGATCATTCTGGACAAGTATATGTTTTGATGGACTTTTCTAGAGGGATTGGTCTTACTATGGGACTTTCTGAAGTGACACTACTGCATCCCTTTCACAGACCCAAATTCAATTGAGGTCTTTACAGGTGGAACAGGGAGTGTGTTCTCTGGTGGTCAGTGCTGTGACTTAAGAAGTCTTGGAAGCTGGAACCTTGCAAATACTGTTTTCAGATACATGATCCAAATGAAAAATGTTTATTAAATAAGTTCATTGATACTTTTAGACATATAATGCCAATATCCCAGTGCACATACAATGTCTGAATATTTTACATTAATATGTTGAAATCTGCAACTCAAAAATGACACAGACTGATGGCAAACGTCCTGCTTGCTGATGACTACTGAGCAGTTTCATCACCTTTGTGCTGTTAAGCTTCAAAACTTCAGTTGTTATTTTTGGATAATTATTTACTAGTCAGTCACTGAAAACTTGAAGTATACTGTTTCTGTAGACACCAGTTTTTTTCTGTGCTCTGTAGTGGTAGGAGCACTATCAAGTATGTTGGACTGTGTGAGTGCTTATTCTTGTTTAAAAGGGAGAGAGGTGATGAATGAATGACAGTCATCTTCCCTAATGCTCTGTAAGTAAACTAGGAAGGGGGAGAGAGGGATCAGTGCACTGGCCAAGGTCATCAATGCATGAGGAGTGAGTGAGCTCTATATAAATGGGATTTTAAACAAGTCTATAACATCTGTCTGCTGGCATAACACACTTGTAACTGAAATATGCTTGACAACCATAAAAAAAACTCCCAAAAAACCACCCCAAAAACAACAACAACAAAAAAACCCCAAACTGAACAACAACAACAAAAATCCTTAATCTCCCAAACCTTTTCCATCATCAAATAGCTGAACTCACCATGTCAGCTTTATTGCTGAATCTGACATTGCAGTAGCCAGCTAATTCTTCTGTGTTCTTCATTTGCATGTTCCTGGCTACATCTAGCATACCACCCTGGTTCTGAAGCTTCTGTGGTATCTTGAACAGATCAAAGAAGGCTTTCACTTTGTGCTTCTCACGGGTTGGTCTTTGCATACAGAAACATGCTTTCTGTGAACTTCTTATATTTCTTGCCATGTGCATGCACTCACTTGCATCACTAGATTTAATAAGAAGCTGTTGGTTTAGCTATGAAAAACCTGATCTGTTCAATGTCTTGGATGTCTAGCTGTAAAATCTATCATGCAGGGATGTATCTGCTTCTAAATCAGGAATTAAATCTCACTACTTTCATAAAATCACAATACAGGAAAGTTTGATAAAGTACAATCTCTGAAGTGATGGTTTCTGTGTCACTAGGCTACACTCTCAGTGTGGAAAGAGCAGCTGCTGCTTCTTCATGTATCAGCTGTGAAACGGGCTGGCATCATTGATTCTGTAACTGAATAAATGCACGTTTGCAAGAGCTTTTGGGTTTTTCTTCTTTGAATATCCAAAGGTGACACAACTTCTTGAGGGTTGACTGCTAGCAATGTTTCTCAGTGGATTAAGGACCAAGAGCTTCATTATTTGCAGACAGTGCCTATACTGGAGATGGGAAAAATCCTGGCTTGAAACTGTTCATTCCTGTTAAGTTGTGAAGTGTTGGTGTTTGTGCTGGGTCATTCAAGAAGCACTGGTATGTCACGCCATCATGTACCACTCGTATTTGCCATAGTGTGCTGCTTTTCCTTTACGTGCAAAAAGGTTTTTAGGAAGACAAATGAAGATAGATGTTTTTATAAATTTACCTGAACTTGACCTTTTTGGTGAAATATGGATTTGTAAACTCATGGAAATACAGGTAGGAGTATAAGAAGCTGTGTTAAACAGAGAAAGATGGGAATTAATTGTGCTTTAAGCTGTGGATTAAAATTTAAAACATGCTTCTGGATGCCTATGTTGTTCAAGGTTAACAAACAACTGTGCTTGCTATTTTTCTGAAATCTTTGTCTCCACTTCCTTAAAATTCAAATTGTGACTTAAGCTGTTGAACAGTATGGTTCATATTAATAATATTTGTTTCTTGTGCTGATATAAAATCAAACTATTTGTCACTTTTTGTGAGAAAGATTGAAAAATTTTACAAGCTTTAGTTAATGCTAGCTTATATCACTACTTCAAAACTGTTGTTTACAGCAGGAGGCCCCTGATGAAATCACAGGGTAGCCCAAGATTTGTTTGTTGTAATACCAATGAAGTTAAAGGATTTATAGTTAGCTGAGAAAGTACACTGCTTTATACCACCCTTTTCACCTTGCCTCTCCTTTCCTGTAAAAATCCAACATATGTTTTCATACGTGCCGGTGGTTAGGTTTTCTCTAAAATGATGTTCTTCATCAATTTCTGCACATGATATAGTAACTTCAATGGATTTTAGGCTGAGTTACAATGGCTGAGGTATTTTTGGTGGAAATGAAAAAAAGATGTCTATAGAACATTAATGCTGCTGCATGGATATAGCACATGCTGAAATATCACTTATATAAATTAAGCCATATCTTTAAAGCTATAGTTATTTTCCTGATAATGCAAGATTCTAAACATGGGAAATTTAATGCCTTAACTATTTGAAGATTATTTACTGAACATGATTAGACTTGTCATGGTTTCACCCCATCTGGCAATTAAGTGCCACAGAGCTGCTCACTCTCTCCCATCCCCTCAGTGAGATGGGGGAGAGAATCTGGGGGATAAAAAAAGCCCCAAACCCTAAAACTTGTGGGTTGAGATGAAGACAGTAATAATAAGTGAATGTAGAAAACATGTGATGCACGGTGCAGTTGCTCACCACACACTGGCTGATGCCCAGCCAATCCCTGAGCCACAGTGCCCACTGGCCAACTCCCCGCAGATTATATACTGGGCATGGTGTTGTATGGAATATCCTTCTGGGTTGTTGGTCGGCTATCCTGGCTGCTTCCCCTCACAGCTTCCTGTGTACTCCCAGCCTCCACTGGCAGGGCAGTGTAAGAAGCTGAGAAGTCCTTGATTTAGTATAAAAACTGCTTAGCAACAACTAAAACATCAGTTTATCAAGACTTTTCTCACCCTAAAGCCCAAACACACCACTGTACAAGCTACTAGGAAAGAAAATTTATTGTAGCCGGCACCAGGACAGTTTTTGCTTAAGTACAAATGTAGTACTTTTTAGTTGTCTTCTGCCTCACTATTTGATAGGACCTTTTTGAATGCTTCTTAAAGCCTTTGGCCCCATCTGTGTGTTTGTGTGAAATGACAACACAGACATGTCCTCACTGGTGAGAACCTAGTAATGACTATTTGATGTCAGTAGAGCTAGTTTTCTGATGCTGCCTAAATTTCATGAATAAAAATGTTTTCAGCTACATGTACAAATGCGGTGAACTGCAGTCTTGGCCCTGAGTAAAAAAATATAGAGTCATTGTGGAGATCTAGTTGCATATTTTGTCTTTTACTTGTTTAGAAAACTTAGTCATCTGCTTCTGATACTCATTGGTGTAGCTTCACTGATCAAGTTAATTCTATGTAACTGAAATATTTTGGTCTTCTTCCACTACTAACAACATTTTCTACCACTGAAGTCAAATGAAAATAAACAATTCTCCCTTTTATTCTTTGTATCTGTTTATTAAAATAGTTATCCAAATTTTAAATATTTATATTATGGGGAAGGTCTTGTTTCCACTGGTATTTTTTGACTGCAAGGGACACTTCCATTCAGATCTTACCAAGAGCATTAGAAAGTCATATCTACTACTGTTATCAGCTGTGTTAAGGACCTTTTCACATGATACTTGATGCACTCAATTGTCAGCAAACTTATTGTTGAATTTTCCATCCATGTACCGGAAAGCATAAAGTAAGGGGAGAGTTTTGCATGGCTTCCAGCATTATGTTGATGGCCTTATCACAAAAGGCAAGGTTAGGAAAGGTAGAATTCATGTCTGGTGTGTAGCTTGAACTGGTACTAGCTCAGATTTAAAACCCTACTCTATTTAGAAAAAGATTTAACCAGGAAAAGAAGTGAACCAGGCACAGTAACTAAAGAAGGTTTTGGTTCAGCTTTACAGTAAGCAACAACTTGCATGGGTATATGTTGCTTTGCATGCTGTGTGGAGCTACTATCAATAACCAATGATTAATTAATAGTTCTTTTTAAACTGTCACAAGTATACATAGCTCTTGAGTAGTGCATAGTCAGAGCCCACTGATTGATCAGAGAAATAGCAATTGGGGTAGAAAGGAAAAAGATTTATTTTTAAAATACATAGATTAAGCATTTTAGTAAGTGCTGGTCCTGACCAAAGTTTGGATGAATGGTTTGTGTTCTTGCATATCTGGAGGTGCTTTTATATATTAATTTTTCCATCAGTTTCCTGGGGTACTGTTATTTGGTGAAAGACATAACTGTCTTGCCTCTCTTTTTCACCTAAGGGTTTTCTGGAATAATGAACAAAAACTTCTAACCTTGAGCACAAGTTCTGGAATAATGAACAAAAACTTCTAACCTTGAGCACAAGATAACTCTCATCCAGAGATATGAAATATTGAATGTACTGTTTAGCTTGCTTTCTTATACCAGCTCCTTTCTTCCCCTTGTAGCTTGCATTCCCTTACTGTAGAGGAATTCCTTGTTGATCAAGGAATTGCAGTGGCTCTTGAAGGATTGGACAACCCTGACTTAAAGCTTA
>JAAGNO010007066.1:41355-54211 GCA_033439905.1 Ceryle rudis
AATAAATTGTTAGTTGCAGAACGGTAAAGGATCCAGCCCCCCCCCCCCCCCCCCCCCCCCCCCCCCCCTTGGCTGAGTGAAGTTTCAAAACATGACTGTTCATCTGAATGTGTAATAAGGTAATATTGTAGGGAAATGAAGAGGGATAATACCTCTGCAACTGCTGTGCTTAACGTGATGAAGGACAAGCTTTTATAAACTCTTTAAATAGCTATTCTGTAGGCTTTTCTCCTGTCACTTTCTTTCTACTATGTGGAAAGTGTTAGATACAAATCCCTCCATCCATTCCCCCTCCCCCTTTTTATAAAAATACCCAACCCTTCATGTAGTTGCTGTAATACTGGTTAAAGATACTGAAACATCCCACAGTTTCTGTAGTGTTTTACAGTAGGAAATTTATAGGATAATATCAGTTTTACTAATATCTCGGTGTTTGGGAATTCCCATTCATGTAGTCTTTCACAGACAGGAAAAGAAAATCTATCCTAGACAAAATTTCTGCATGTTTGTAATTGCCTTCTGTCTTGAATGACTTGCAAAACTTCTGCACTAACCAGATGTAAGGTGGCATGTTCCAAAAAGGGTTTTGAGAGCTTCTTCAAAAGTTTTCTCAGAAGCTGGAAAGGCAGACAACATTGAATCAAGGGCAAAATGTTCTTCCCCAATACTTCATCCCCCTCATTATGTCATCTCAATCTGACTTGCTGACCTAGTAGTAGGTAGATAGATGCATGCCTTTCTACTTCTTTTTGCAGTGACAGAGCATCCCAAGTACTCTTGTTACATCTGTGCTGTATTTGCTCAGCTTTGTAGCCAAAGCTGTCAAATTACTACCCATTTTCTTGGTGCTTCTGGTTTTGTGATTACTAAATCAAACATACATTTTTGAGGCTGCTGTTTTTTGCCAAAGCTACGTATCCCATGTTCTCTTCCATCCCCAACATCAGGCTGCAGTTTTGGATGCTTAGAAGCTGTGCAATTTCACAGATGTTTTCTGGTATAAGAACAAACCATGCCTCATTACAGGAATGCCAGCATGATGTGCAGTGTTACATCCTCTAACAGAGGCTTATACTCCTGCCAGTGAACTATTAGCAAAGAAATTGCTGTTATTATCCCACTCTGAAATATTTTAAAGGCAAGTATTTGATCACTTAAGCTGGAACAATATTCCACCATTGCAAAAGCTTATAGCTGAACAACAAACAGGTCAATTAGCTTTCACCTGCCTAATACCTGAAATTACAAGTTTTGTGATTTCCTCATTTAAGCTAAAACCAAGGAAACACTTCTTTGCTGAATCTAGTCTGGAAGAGTAAATGGAGGGGAGAGGAAACTTGCATAGCTTTGATTTCAGCATGACTTTTACTACTGTGCAGAGCAGGATCTATGCAATTATACTTGTAGTGAGATTTAGCAGGCAAAAGACACTTTCCTTCAGAGTTTTAAAAAAAACTTGCGGTTCTTGTACAAATGGGTGCCATCAAGTCTTTAGATCTTGGGAACCTGGAAAATGAGACTGCATGCACCCAGTGCTGACGTTTGTTCTTCGGAAACCTCTTTGAAAGAGATTGTCATCCTTGGTGGCTTGTGGGTTGTTTTTTTTTTGTTTGTTTGTTTGGTGGTGGTGTTTGTTTTGGTTTGTGTGGGTTTTTTTGTTTGTTGTTGGGTGTTTTGTTGTTTTGTGTTTGGTTGGAGGGTTGGGTATTTTTTTTTTGATGGGATCTTGGTTTTTTTTTCTTTGTTTTAAGATGCGTTTGGCTATTCTGGAAGAGTGTAAGTAGGTTGTCTTTAAACAAGGAAGCTGTAACACTGAACACTCGGATGGAGTCCTGACTGCTGTGGATGATTTTTAGAGTCAGTCTGGAAGCAAAGTCCAATGCTTGAAGAGAAATATCTGCCTTCTTGCAGCTCAAGATGGAGGTCATTTGTGATATATGCTCATATATACAACAGGGAAGAAAGTATGGGGTTAAAATACTCACTTTCAACAGCCAACATTCTTTACAGCATTTGTAGCTGCTACTACTGAATTGCACAATTTGGAGTGTAAAGTTCATTTCTTTACAGTCCAAGTCATTAATATATAAAAAAATAAATCATTGAACCTTCTTCCACCTCCTTCAGCCTTTCTTCCCCCAAGGGCTTATACAATGTGTAAGCTATTTCAGTAATCAGATGAAGTAATGTACCCAGAATATGTATCCTTCTCTCTCAGACCCCTTAAAGTTTTGAATATGCTCTTTCCTCCTCTCCTCCTTTTTTCTTTTATTCTGCTCATTTATACACATATGTTTCTGAGGAGTAGTCGAAGATCTGTGATTTTGCCACTTTGCCAGTACATGAAATTTTTTCCCAGTAGGTATCTAACATTTGTTGTAACATCTAAATACATTTTTTTTCTTTTTCAGCTTCTCAGTCTGCTGGCTAAACAAACATGGTGTTAATAATCTGGACTGAGAGCTGTACCAAAAGATGAACAGTGTAGCTATCTTCAGCTTTGCCTGAAGAACATGGATAATAATAATTCCTTGTACTGTGTTCCAGTCAAAGGGCAGGATTCATATAATTGTTCATTATTTTTCTACAGCACTGATGTTTTTATTTGAGCTCTACCCAGTTGAGACACTTAATAGTCAGGGAAGAAGCAGTAGGTGTTTTTAGGTAATGATTTGTCTGATCTGCTTTAGATGTAGTAGATGCTAGGATGAGATGACTCGTGTTGTGAATACACATTTTTCTCCACCGGCTGGAAAGGGAAACTAAAGTGACTCTTGCAGGTGGAGACATTGGTATTTGTTCTGACCCTTCCCAAACTGTTTAGGCTAGTCATTGAATTTAGCAACATTTTTCTTCAACAAATGAAACATCATATATCAATGAATGTCATGAGACATATTTTTGCATCTTCATAAAAGCATGAACAGAAAGTTTGTTAATATTTATGGTGTTCTTAGTAAAAATGTGGAAAGGGGGAAATAAAACTTTGTAATGAAACTAGAAAATGTGGAACAATTTTCAGCTCATTTCCTGCCTCACTGAGGCATTCTTGCCATGTGTCATGCCTGCTCATACCAAAAATTGGACTGCTCTTTTTTTTTTACTGCATGTGATTTGAATGTGCTTGCTTTAGCCAAAAGTAATCTAAAAACATTAGTAAGTTCTTTCATAACTCTCTTTTAGCAATTAAATTCAGAAGATCAAGTAAAACAGGTAGTCATGGTAGGGAGTAAAGAAACTACAAGTTATTACAGAAATGGTATCTTTTATTCTGTTTTATTTTCTTGTGTGTTTACTGGGTACAGAGGAAAATACTTTCAACCTGGTGAGAAGTCTGTTTCTGTAGGCAGTATTTGAAGAATGTGTGGCTGAAGGGATTTTTTTTTTTTTTCCTCTTCCTAGGAATGGTAGGATAATATCAGAAGAGGAAGTGTTTTTAACAATTTGAATAAAACGGGTATATGGAGAGGATTAATGAAGGCAAAGAGATTTCTTCTTAATGGATTTAAGCCAAGTGGTAATGGTTTGCAGTAACAAACTGTTGATGAACTTGAAAAGAAAAAATTCTGCGTGGAAGGGAAAAATTTGTTGTGAAAATGTTTGATGTTAATGAAGTAGTGAATGCTTCATACAAAAATAATCCTGACCTGCTGCTTAGCTACTCTAATAAAATTAGTTATTAGTCACCCATCAGTAAGGCAGCTGTTTTCCTTTCTTTCACTTTAGGCGTCAAGTTGAGAACAGCTTTTAAAGTTAATTGTTTTATGTACCTTCAGCTGTGGTTTCTAGGTGTTCCATTGAGGTCTCTTTCTGAAGAGCTAAGAAAGAGGAACTTTCTGTTCCTCAAATTCTTTGTGCTGAAAACAATGATTCACCTTCATAGATCTGAAACTTAAGGTCCATTGCCAAAGCTTCTGATCAGTTCTGCCAGAATTTCTCTAATGTGTGGTAGAAATCCAGAGGGTGACATTGGGTTGTGTCCCACTGATAGTAGGGAGTACTTAAAATGGCTATTCAAGTTTATCATAGCACTCTGAAAAATGTCAAGAGAAAATGTTACTGGTGTGTTCTTTTGTCTCTGTGTAAATGCATAAAATATAAGTAAAATATATATATACAAATGCAAGTGTTGCTAATAGCACCAGTATATTGTGGTGTGATGCAGAGAGAAGAGTAAGTGCCAGAACCATGGTAATAAACCCTCAGAAACAGCAAGAGAGGGAAAATAGTGCTGATTTATTTGGTATACATTTTACTATTGACTCTCATTTCTTAACTCAGTGCAAGCATTAAAAAAATGTGACATACCAGATCTGTGGAAATGGGTATGTACTTAAATGTATCATACAACATGGAGAGAAATGACAGAGTCTGAGTGTACACATACTGAAAATTGATTACAGATCATGAATAAGATATTAATGTCAATAATTGCCACCTTGATTCATTTCCTGCAAGATGTGATAGGCCTCTGATTAAAATGGTTCTGTCATTCCTGTTAAGATTGCAAATTCTTTTCCCTGTTTGGTGGTCATGTGTTGTGGATGAAGTCAGACAGGGGAACATCCTAGCTATTTTTTTGTTAAAATATCTGTGAATCAAATTAATCAGTGTTTTTCATACTGACCATGACAGTAATGTAGAGTGTTAGAGGGCACTTCTGTTTCCAAATAGCCAACTTGCTGTGGCTTGCAACTTACGTGCCCTTGGTTTTAGTGGTGTCGAGGAAATCTTTCTTAGTTGGACGTCTTAAGTTCACCAAAATGTTGCCCAAACTAGGCCCTTTCTAAACCAGTTATTCAGTTTAATTAATTTTGCACTTATAGGTATCAAATTATTTGCAAGAAATCTGAAGCTGAAGGAATTAATACAATGAAGTGGCTTATGAAGAGTCTGAATTTTATTAAGAAATGGCTTTGCGTATGTACAGTCCCTTCCAGTTCCATCTGATACTACTGATGCACAACTATTGAGTTCTCAGATGTTCTGACTAGTCTGCAGCAGACAGTGATATGCTAATAATGGGGAAATAAGATGATTTTTTTAAAAGGTAACTTTAGTTGCTGTTTAGCATGGTTTTTCCTCTAGTAAAGAAAACCCAAGTACTGAATGATGTCCAACCACGTGGCTTTACTCTTACATGGAGTGGATGGTTGATGCTGCTGGATGGGTGAAGGGCATAAAAATGAATCCCATGCCCCTTTTGGAGTAGGATAAAGCTTTGCTACCACCTTCACCTGTTCTCCCATGTGTCAGAAGCAGCAAGTTCTCATGCCTGCAAATCTTTCCTGTTCTGCTTCCCTGAACTGATATGGCTGGGTCAGGTCTCTACCCTGCTCTTCCCAATTTCAGGGAACGGGTGAGCATGCATCAGGTATGGGAGATGGGAGTTTGTGGCCCACCAGCTGTTTTACCAATAGCAGCATGTAGGTATTCCTGTGGTATAGTTTTGGAACTGTGGTAATACAGAGAAGATCTGGGGAAGCATAACAGAACTTCGTAGAGGGGATGGGTTTTGTTGGTTGTTTTGGTTATATGGATTAGAAGAACAGTACCTAGGACCTTTTGTGAAAATGTGCTCCTTTCTGTTCACAGTCTGATGACTGTTCCAAATGACTAAATTTTACTCTTATTTATTCTTGCCAACAATTTTGGCAGAGATATCTGTCTGTGTCCTCTGTTTGTTGTGCAAACTCTCCAGACACTGGAGCCACCTGCTGAAAGGACAGTAGGACAGATGCCCCTGCCACTGTGGAATGCTTTGGCCACTGCAGGTGATGGTCTGTGTTCCCCAAGAGGCCTTTTGAAGACAGTTGCTCTCTGCTTTTGTTTTGGCCAGACAACCATCCAGGGATGGTGGGCTTGATCTTGCTCTCGGTTTTAGTCTTTTTTTCTTTAAGCTGGACTGTTTAAGGGGTCAGGCAGAAGGCTGTGGGTGAGACCACACTTACTGTGGCAAGCATAAGGAGGGACAGCCCTCCTCAATGTTGGGATGGGCAGGATTGCAGGAGGGAGGGAAATGGTGTGGCCCCTGCAGGTCCTGTACAGCTGCAGCAAGTATGCATGTTTGGCCCAGTAGGGTGGCTGGAAGGTCCCCTGTGAGTGCAAGGGACTGGACCAGTGTTGGGGCTGCTCATATAGGTGGCAATGTACATGGGAATGGGGACTTGTTTGCATGCACACACCAGGAAAAGAGGAAGCTTTTCTCAATTGTGTGACCCCCATCATACTGCTGGTTTTGTTGAGACAATGTTATGGTTTTAATTCAGGTTTTTCACAAACTCAATTAATTGGGAGGGTATTTGCAGTTGAGTTTTATCCACATCCAGACTTTTTGTAATACTTTATCTTAATACAGATGTGTATTTAATTAGCTTCTTAGTTCATAAGGCTGTTAAACTATTTCACAGGCTCTCTTTTGAGCTAAAAATCTGGAAACTCACATGATGGCAGTTGCATGGAATGACCTAGAAGATCCTGTTGGATTGAGCCCATCTCTTTCCACTAGGTAGAGGATGAATTCTGTGATCAATCTCTTGTCTTTTGATAAGCTGTGAAGATCGTTAAACTTTGTCACGTACCTCTGTGCATGGGCATGTCATAACGGGAAAAGCTGGCATGTGGGCCACACAGCTAGGGGGGTGCCCAGGAAGGAATTTGGTGGGACTACTTCTTTGTCTCTGTTACAAGTCTATGTGGCCCACTCTGCACAGAAGTCTGGATACCTCCAGTCCTGTTTATTCTTACATTGTCTTTAAAGACTGCAGCTCATATTTAAGATTGAGTTTTGTATCTAGGTTAGAAATGTTTCATGTTTGAGTCTAATCTTAGTTTTGATCTTGAAAAAACTGCAACTAGAGCCTTCTCTTAGTTCCTGTTCAAAGTTTTTTCAAGTGGAAAAGCAAGCTCTTTCCTATCCACCTTACAAATGTGGCAATGTGAATCTACATATTTCTGAACCCAAATGCTTTTAAACCAATATTTTGTATTATTTGTGAAGACCATATATATTCTTTTACAGTTGTAATGATTATAGGCTGTACATATTTACATTGACACTACTGCTGTTGTGCTTTCTGCTTATTTAAATGACAACTCATATGGGGGGGAAAAGTAGGAACTTAGTGGGCATCACAGCCAGAAGATGCCCATCTACTGATAATGAAACTCAAAAGACAGTGTTTCTACTTTTGCATTAAATTAGTGTGGCAGGTTGACCCCAGCTAGCAGCCAAGCCCCGTCTCAGTAGTTTGCTCATTCCCCACAGCAGGACATAGAAGTGAATTAAAAGAACAAAAGTGAAGAAAAACTGTGGGTCAGGATGAAGACAGTTTAATATGTTTTAATTTGTTTGCACGTGCAGCTTTGCTACACAGAGAATTTGTTCACTGTTTCTCATAAACAGGCAGCTGTCCACTGGCAAGCAGGATCGCAGCACATGTAATGGCTGCTTGGGAAAACAAACACCGTAACCACAAATGTCCCTCTACCTTTCTTGCTCGTTTCTCTGGGCTTTTATTACAGGGCACAGTGCCGTATAGTATGGGAAATTTCTTTGGTCAATTCAGGCTGGCTTTTCTGGTTGTGTTCCCTTCCAACTTCTTTCATATCCCCAGACTACTTCCTGGGTGGTGAACAGGGACAGACACCCAACGAAAAAAAAAAAACCCTGCCCCAAACACCCTTCGTGTTGTGCAAGTGCACTACTCAGCAATAGCCAAAACACTGGTGTGTTATCAACATTGTTCTAGTCATAAATCAAAGCACAGTAGAATAGTGGCTGCTATGAAGAAAGCTAGCCCCATCCCAGCCAGACCCAGTACTATTAGGTTGTGTAACTGCTTTTGTTTTACTGTTTTTTTTCATTACAGTTGTATCTGGTAGTCTGGCTTTTCTGCACTTCTGTGGCATTCAAGGTTCTAACACTGTTATTTGCTTGTCTCCTTGAAAATTACTTGCCTGTTTTCTTGGAATCTGTCACTTAAATAACCCAGAGTTCTCCATGCCAGTTGCTGCTTGTCTGATCAAGATGCACCCACTAAGAAAAGAGAGGATGTGTCTGATAATTCCAGACAGATGGAGTGGTCTTGCCACAGAGGAGAGTGGCAACTAAACAGATTAAACTTAATGAAGTCATTGACAGACTTTCACAATTAACATACTGATGCATATCTTTCTTGCTTCCATCTGTCACCATGGCTATTTAATTTCTTTACTCTGAAATTCACTTGACATTCTAGACCGATTTTTGTACCATAATTCACCTGTTGTGCTATTTATGCTCTTCTTGAAACAAAGCCTTTGAATGAATGCTATTTTAATATGCTGTGATCCTCTCATCCTTAGAAGAGGTTTTACAGGTCTTTAATACTGCCACAGAAATGAGCTTAGAATTATAGTAGCCGGTGACTTCAAGGTGTTTAAGTCCTGTCAAATATTGATCTTTATTAAATGTGAATAATAGTTTTCTTAAAGGTTTTAAGATCTTTTATCTGTTTGTTTTGAAACTATGCAAGTAATAGAACTATGAGGGCTGATCCTGGCTGCAGAGCATTGGCTGGATGGTTAACTGCTGCAAGGATTCTCTGATGCAGAGTATTGTGAACACTGAATTATGAACTAATACTGTAGCAACTTGTTTTTCATATACAAGGAAAATCAAGGTCACTGTTGTTCAGAAGACCCCTTCATGGATTCTAAAGCTATTCCTGCGCTTTGAGTGCAGTGAAATCTAAAAGTGCAGTGATAGAAAATAAGTTGCTTTATACAGCACTTGTTTTATCATGTGAAAAATGATTTCCAGTTACTAGCTGTGATGGTTTGGGGAACGGAAATGTCTAGGGCTTAACAGTCCTCATTCCTGTTCTGGTGTTGTTGACTAATAAAACACGAACACATGTGAAATCAGCTGTGGAATTGCTTGGATCACATACAAAAATAGTTGGTGGAAGCTGTTCTGTTGATAGTGCCTTTACATGAAGTCCACTGCAAAGGAAACACATTTTATTTGCAAGAAGCAATCTAATGTTTTCCAAAGGCAAGTCAAAGAATCCAAGGTGTTTGATTTCAGCCTTCAAATATCAGAGGCTGCATATGATGTGAGAGTTGCACAACCATAAACAATGTGCAGCTACCTCCTGGATCTGGAAGACATTGGAAAGGCAGATCTGATGCTGCTGCCTACTCTCATGTCAGTATTGGTGAATTAAGTTTCAATTATCCATATTAACTCCTCAGGGAGCAGTGCAACCAGTGATGATGTCTGATCAGGAGTTCACTTTCACCTGAATTAACTGAAGACCAGTAGAGAAAAAGACCAAGGCTTTGGGGAAATTGTTTAATCTTGTGTCTTTATTTCTCTTTTGAGCTCACTTGAGAAAGTATCTGTTGTCTTCAGGTATTTTTTACATTCTTTAAATTTATTTCTGGTAATACTTGTTTTATTCATAGCTCAAATTCACAGGCACAAAGGGTGAGAGTGTCTTTGGGTGAGGCAGGCTTATTGCTGTGCTGCTCAAGGTCCCTTACTGGCTCAGGACTTCCTAAAAGGAGGAAGCAGCCTTTCCTTTTGCTGTTTGCTTGCAGATGTGCTACATAATTCCATGTTTCAGTGTGCCATACTGCAGCGCTGGGACCCCAGGTGTAACTATGTGCCTTTTGCCCCTTTTTCTATTGCACTGCTGCAGGACTGTTCTTGTAAAAGACAAAGTTTTAGGCCTGCTGACTTCCATGTCCAGACAGATGCTAGGAGTACACTTCTAAATTCAAACAAAGGTTTGTCACCCTATGTAACCAGATGCTTTGGGTGCCTCACAGTTAATGCTTGTGCTGGCTGGCTTTTGACTCACCTGAAACCATTATTCCCACAGACACAAATGGCACTAAAATAATTGGTCCTAATTACTGCACCACTAACACCTAGATTGCCAGGATTCTTTTGTGGTGGTACCATAGCCATTAACATACAGTAGGAGTGAGAGGTTGAAGACAACATAGGAATGAAAAGCATGAAGGACAAAATTTTCACAGAGATTGAAACACACAGCTGGCATAACCTTTTTTTTTTTCTTGTACATTATTAAATAAATGAGGATCGAGATATATTTCTTGATCTCTATGCAACTGCCAACTAACATCTTGTGTCCAAGTAGAAATTGCTTTCATGATGAGGATTAGAGTATGAAAGGACCCTTGTTTTGTATCCAGTGACTACTACTATGCTTTCAGTTTTTCCTTTATTCATGCTTAAGATTACTCATTTGTTTAAATAAAAACAGATGAACTTTCTGCTGATTAATTTCATGGCCTTGGTGATATGTCTAAACAGGCAAAGAAAGAAATCAGCCACTGAGTCTTCTACAGCTAGGGAGATCTTCATGTAACATGCCAATGTCTATCCTGAAGTTAGGTCTGACTTTTTTCTTCTATGCTAAATGTTCTTGAAAATTTAATTAAAATGTCCATGAGAACATATAGCTTCATATGCTATAAGTGAGTTTGAATGAAAAACTACCCTGAACATATCAGAGCAGGTCTGCTTAAAATGTCACAATAAAATAGAAGCATGTGAATAAAACTTGTTAAAGTAATATCTTTGTGCATGAGAAAGCTAGGGGTGTGCCTCTGCAGTGGCTTACAAGAGTACTTTGAACTATCTAGTCTTACTATACTTAACTTCTTGCTTTCAAACAATTCTATTCCTTCTTTTGCCACTCAGCACTGCCTTTACACTTACATTGCCTCAGAAACATTCTGAAGCAAGGAAGAATATGTAAAATCATATAATTTTATAAAATTTGGATTCACAACAAAAAAATGTATTGAGAGAAAAATAATGCCAGAATAAATATTTTTTAGGTGTTTTCACTTTCTAGGGTCCCAACAGTACATCTAAATAGTTGTCCTTGTTGTTATCTGACATGTCAAGCCTTACAGAAACTGCATAAAGCTTTATGTAGGAAGGGAAAAGGACAGAAGACTTAGTATAGATGGTGGATAAATTTCAGTACTTACCCAAGACAACAGTATTATGGGGTCCAAATCTTACTAACTGTCATGTTTTGCCTTTTGCTTCATAATCAGAGAACATTCAGGCCAGCCCATATGTCAGATGCATCTCTAATGAGAAGGAAGAGAAGCATTTGGAGGCTATCAAAGCAATAAGTATTTCATGTTTTCTCCATTATGTCAAATGATGCTAGGGAAGAAAAGTATTAATGGAATAAGAAAAATGATGACCTGACAGGTTTTTTTTTTTTTTCAGTGTTAACAAATATGTGCTGCTCTGTTTCATATGTCTTCAGCTTAATATACAGTACAGACAGGATTTCAACAGTATTGGTATTATCTATTAAAGGAAGGAGTCTCCCATTTCATGTCTAGTGACAAAAGATATAAGAGCAGACAAGGATATGTTGACCATGTACAGTGCAGACTGACTCATCTCATTCTTTATTAGCTCAGTTGTAGCTTCTTTCTAATACAGAAAAGAGGATATTAAAACTTGTGCAAGGGTTGTTCTCACCTGAGATGTGATTAGCACATAGCAGAAATTGTTCCTGTATCTACCTCTGTAAATGTGGTTGTGGATGCAGTTTTCATTTTGGGAGTTCTCAGTATGTATTCCACTTGGACTTGGGAGATATCTTCTAGGCCGTACTGTTTGCATCACGTGCTGGCTGTTTGTGTTGTCAAATAAGCAATTTATTTTCTGTGGTTTCTGAGATCAAATACTTGCAGCTGTAACTATGCATATTCTTTTACTGACCCAATTCTCTACTGCATTGGAGGCTAAATTGTTTGACTGGAAAACCGAGAGTTCTGAAAATCATTTTGTATCAAATTTACTGCAGCCTGAGTCTGTGTTCATAGGCATTTACCATAAATCTGTCTCTAAATGTTCAAATTCTGGATTAGAAAAAAGTCAACACAGCTGATATCCCTGGCAGAAATTGTGTGTTAATAATCTCTAGAGACTATACTCTGACACTTGACTTATATTGATATGAGTAGAAATAATTTTAGATGCATATTGTTCAGTGTGATCAAAAATGTCAAAATCTGGACATAAATCAGAATTGATTAGTGTCTGATTTAGCTTTGCATGTGAATGAGCTTTGAATTGGTTTATCAAATAAAAATAAATTATAGTATTCAAGAAAGTGAAAACACATAGGAGTTTACTGTAATAGAAAGAAATACGGAAACATGAGTGGGCAGGATTATTTTATGTGGGATTTCTTTCTCATTCATCATTGCTAGTGTTACTATCCCCATAGTAGTGGAAAAAAAGATGGGTTTGGTGTTAGATATAGCAGAACAAAGAATAAGCTATAACTTAGGGCATATAAATAGGCGTGCTGTTATGTAAAGGTTTACTAAGAGTTCTGTTTCTACTTGACTTGGGACATCGGATCTGTGAACCTTAAAGTGGAACAGCAGTTAGTTGTGATATATTAAGACTATTCTACTTACCTTTAACACTTTCATAATGACATCTTGGGACAGTTCTGCAAGAATAAACAATCTTTATAGAGTGATGTCTCAGACTTTTTTTTAAAGATACTAAGATATATATGTATGAAAATCTCAGAATTCTAGCAATTTATTTGTCATAATTATATAGCATTTCAAAGTTACATATAAATTGCTCAACCTTTTCTTAAAACATTTTTAAAAAAGGATTCGTATGATTCTTTGCTTTTTCCTCCATGCATTATTACATAGTCAGAGAATGCTGTAAGACTGAACCTTTGGAAAGGATTCCTGCTGGGGCAGTGCATGAATAACTGCAGCCTATGGGAAGGACCCATGCTGGAGATCCCACACTGGGGCAGGAGAAGAGTATGAGGAAGAA